>CABFVX010000408.1:253648-263715 GCA_902151425.1 Timema shepardi
CACATTCACAAGATGTCTTGTCAGAGGTGAAGGAAGGGTTTGGTAATCAGATAAATCTTTGCCGGGACTGGGGATCGAACCCCGGCCGCCAGCATAGAAGTCCAACACCTTACTCCTAGACCACCAGGTTACCCTATATATATATATATCAAACCTGGACTTGGAATAATAATATTTAGCACCGCGTCTTACTACCCGTTCGGGTTATACGCTTTAAGTACTAATTACTCTAATGGATTAGGGATTGGAAAGGTTGAAATAGAGGAAGTAAACCCGCATTTGTGTGGAGGGAGAGTGGAAAACCATTTAGGAAGAACCACCCCCAGTTCACCCGACCGAGATTCGAACCTCGATCTCCTCGTCCTCAGCAGTAGAGCTCCACACGACACGCGCGTTAGCCAACTACGCCACAGAGGCGGGTACTTGGAATAATATCTGCAAAGTTACCAGAAATTTCTTTTTAAACCAAAACTCTAAAAAAAACTTTTTAGTCTACTTAATGTTTTGAAAGATGTACGAGAAAATGGAGGAATAGGAATAAAATAAAACAAGACAAGTGTCATATTTATTTTTACACCGCAAAAGATGAAATAAAGTTGATAATTTACATTGCTGCCACTGGATAAAGAGCAATGGTTACCCCCTTAAAGAAAATCCATTGTTGATCCTAATCCCAAAAGGAAGAACACGTGATATGTGCAACAAAACCATCTTAAAACAAAATTGAATACAGTATAACTCTTTTAAAGGCTTTACTCGAAAGAATTAATTTTTACTCAAATTGTTTTTACACTTTTAAAATTTCAATGTTGCATTAATTCTAAATTCAGTTTCATGGCATTTTGTGTATATTAATTTCGGTGTTTAACAACTATAATAACATATACACAACATTAAGATTATTAAAAATAAATAGTGATTAAATAAATTTTAATAATAGTCTAATTTTTCAAAAAACATGGAATAGCTCATTTTTTTCACTTAATGATTTATTCCATTTAAAAACTATTATAAGTTTTCAATTTCAATTTATTGTTTTTAAGAATTTATTATTTTAATTAGTATATAACAATTTAATTTTTATACATACAGTATATATGTATATATATACAAATACACTCTTTTACACTCACACTCATTCTCTAAGCTATACTTCTGATTTAATTATACAAACTACTCAGTTAAAAAACATCTCAAAACTACATTGCTAACTGAAATGTATACAAAATATTTATGTGGTTTATTGATCAGGGTGTTTTTTTTGCTAGAAAATATTCACTCTTTAAATTGGCGCTATTTATTTGTCCAGCCATTTTAGTTTTATTCGATTCCAACCTTTTAAGCGAGGAAAGACTAAGATCACCTGTCTTGCATGTATTAACTTTGTCTCTCTCGAGAATCCGTCTGGTCGGAACTTGTTCGTCTATCTGTTCCTTCGAGGCGGCGGAGGGATGTTTCATCTCGACAGAGGACGAAGATTCACCGACGCCCAACACACTCTTGTTCGAGACGGATTCCCTGAGGAAACCACAGCACATGTCACTCTCCTGGCATTGGACCACTCTGCTCTTGGATCTAGAGATGACGTCTGTCCTCGAGACGGGCTTATTGTCGCCGCTGCCAGGACTGCAGTCGGTAGCGTCCGAGTTGTTCATGGCCTGCAGGAGTTCCCTCTCCCACTCCTGCTCTTTGCGCTCTCTCTCGCGTCTCAGTAACTCTCTTTCTCGGTTGTAGATGGGGAAGTCGGGCAGATGCTGGAGATCCGCGCAACCAGGCATGACGCCTCCCTTTACAACAAATGAAAGGAAATTTAACGGATTTTTTTCCTCTCTACTACATCTTAAGGTGTAATGAAATGGGAATTCGAGTTAAGGTCCTTAAATTTGGCATTATAGAAATATGTCTTATTTGATTTATTAATTAATTATAAAGTTCATCTAAAAAGTTATAAGAAAACTTGCAATAATACTCTGAATGGATAACTGTATACTTTCTCTTTGCAATATTAACTCAACATAATCAACATCATCATCATCATCATCATCATCATCATCATCATCATCATCATCATCTGTTTCCAGCCTGTGGCTGAGTCAGTTTCGTAAAATATCTCCATCTTCCTTTATGCTGGAATACCAACAGGGTAGTGACATGCAAAACAGGTGTGCGCCGCTTAGCCTCCCCTACTCAAACCTGTCCTCGCCGTCAAGTGGTGTACCCCAAGATGTGAGTAACCTGGTAGAGAGTGAGTTGAACCCCAGCGGAAACAGGGTCTGGCCAGTTGGCTCCAAGTTTGGTGTACTGAGAGTGTGAGGATTGATAGACTGTTCAAACAGCTTGGGACAGGGTCTGGCCAGTTGGCTCCCAGCTTGGTGTGCTGAGAGTGTGAGGATTGATAGACTGGTCAACCAGCTTGGGACAGGGTCTGACCAGCTGTCTCCCAGCTTGCTGGGCTGAGAGTGAGAGGGTTGGTGATGATGAGCTAAGTCATCATCAGCACCCACAGCCTGTTAGGGAAGGTTTACCACCATGACAAGGTATACCTGAGGACCTGTAAGCGGCAGCCCCATTACTGAGGTGCAGGCCA
The DNA here is from genome assembly GCA_902151425.1 of Timema shepardi. Lineage (NCBI taxonomy): Eukaryota > Metazoa > Arthropoda > Insecta > Phasmatodea > Timematidae > Timema > Timema shepardi. The sequence continues at coordinate 256,236 of CABFVX010000408.1, forward strand.
CGACAGGTTTAGTAAAATGGTCGGAGAAAAACCCCAAATACTCGAGGAAACAAAGTAAAATGCTGGATTTCAATATTAACTAAACGGACTAGAAATGTAAATACAATTTGTAATATCCCCCCCTCCCAACATTGTGGCAACCTGAGTCTCTAGTTTACTAATAAATTCAGTCTATATATACATTTTTGAATTAAATTATTTACACATCTCAACAGTTTTTTTCGCATAAAGAGAGATTGTAAAACTATTTAGGAAAAACCACCTTCATTACACCCGACTAAGATTCAAAACTTGATCTCTCCATCACAGCAGTCTAGTCTAATCATAAAGTAGCATATTAAACCATGCAGCCACCGAAACGGGTAACAGTTTTTTGTTACCGATGGCCTGAAACCTTATTTCAGTCGCTAGCACATCTGCCTCTTAGATAAAGGCCCCGAATTTGATTCTTAGCATGATTGAAAAAAAAATTATAATTGGTGAAATATGTGTTCCCCCTTTCCCAGTGATGACACCGGCAAGTGGACTGTGTGTTGTGTCTGTTCTAAATTTAAATTGATTTATTTCAGCCAAAAAAAGTGTTATATAATAAAATTTGCAAAAATACAGACCTTAGCTTGAGTTCTCCTATACACCACCATAATACCTGACCGGGATTTACAACATTTTAATCAAGCCAGTGGGGTAGGGAGGAGGAAAACCTCCCATTCAACTAGAATTTGATTCAGACTCCAGTCTTATGACCACACTAAGCATATTACTATCTCTCTGTTAAGATCACATTAAGAACATTACAAATTCTCTGTTAGAACCACATTAGGAACATTACCATCTCTCCGTTAAGGCTGCTCTGAATCTCTCGCAAGGAGCGCTGCTTGGCTAGTCGTTTCTTCTTCTTGTGAAGAGGCTTAGTCTCAATGATCATCTCTTCAAGCTCGAACGTGGGATCACAGTTCAAATGATCTTTCTAAATACAAGAATTCAAAGATCCACTCAGGATGAGAATATATTAATTAGTAATTGTAATTACTATAATTATTAATTATATTAAAACAATTTCCCAAACTTTCACCTTAGGTCACGGTATTATAATGGATATATTAACAACCGATCATTGGATTGATTATCCTGGAGACTAACGATCGATCACGGTATTATTCTGAATATTAACAATCGATCACAGTCTTTGTAGCATGTAAATCAGACAAATTGGACAGCTACAATTAAATATGAATATTTTGATAATTTACGAAAGAAATAATACTAACATATTTAAAAGTAATCTACCTCAAAGTTTATTTTTCCCTGACTAGATGCAGTAAGATACAATCACGTGTATCCCAAAATTGAAACACGTGGTTGTTCAAACAAAATATTGCCTTTTGATAAATACTGTAGCAGATATCAAAGAAGACGATTAACATTATCATATTTATGAATAAACTACTTTAACGCATACACTTTGCCATTGGATGATGTCAGATAAATTTACATACACTTGCCATGCTGCCTACAAGAAAAAAAAAGTAAAAGACGTCTATATCACAAATTCTCATAAAAATAATAGTTGAGCCTAAATAATATAATAAAAACAGATATATTTAGATAGAAGATGATTTGATATCTACTCACCATTTCAAGATGTTCTTAGATTTATTCGCCACGTGTTAGACAAGAAAATTATTCAATGATGGCAGCCACACATGTTATCATAACTACACCTGACGAAAAAAGAAGTGTAGATTCAAATCGACCCACTGACCCACTTCCTGTCAGAGAAGACTAGCGGCAGTCCAAGGAACCATGTCTTCCCCCTTCCCCGCAAGCGGCTCTTCCTGCGTTTCTTTTCTTTCTCTCCGCCTTCGTACGTCTCTCTCCTTTTCTATATTTCTGAGTTTATCACTCTTTTTGTTTTGTTTCGTTCTTGTCAGATTTTAGAGTATATAAGACTCCTTCTCAGAATCACATTATAACCATTCTACTACAACACAGCGTCGAAGGAGGAACTTCTACAACGTCACGCTATGAAGTAAACGATGACCATGAAGTGTTGGCCGTCAGATCCGCCGCAGCACTGGCCAGGAGAAAATATTACATATACTTAAGTATCCTGGCAAACATCGTAAAGTCCTTATGACTTAGAGTCTAGTTTTCTGTTTTAAAAAACTAGATAATGTCTTCCTAGACATTTTCAATATTCTATATGTTTTGTGTTTATAGTCGAAGCCGACTTTCTTGGTTTGTTAGTTTAATATTATGTTGAATGGACAGTTAATCCATTTCAAGTCTTGTTGTCTTCAAGATGGAAAAAGTTTATTTAGTTGGGTAAATATTGTGTCCTCCAGTCTGAAGGACAAGTCTCATTTTAACTATTATAAGACTTAGTATATCAGTCCTAGGGACTATGTTTCTCTGTATCCTTATGATACAGGCTTTACATTATGAGCCTTTGGCATCGAGTGCAGTAATGTCTTAGTCAAAGACGTACAAACCTCCACAAGCTCCATTTATTTATTTTGAGCCAATGTTTCTCACAGTTGGGTTAATGGAGATCTATGTTTTGAGTTGGTCAAGTAGTCACGCTTCACGTGCGGTATTAGCTTGGGTGAGCAACCCGTGGAACTCCACTTTAGTCATATGGGGGTCCGTGCAAATAATACATTTTTGTCTTTGCCTGTTTTTTGGGTCCTATTGTTTTTTGTGTTGCTCTTAGTGTAATTGCAATTAGAATTGTTTGTACTATTGAATGCTCTGGCAGTACCGAAAGGGAAAAGAGACCAGCCATAGTTCTATTTTTGTTAACACCTGTTTGATTAGCCATCGACCTCTGTTATCTACAGATCTTTATATTGTTTATCATTATTCAAAGTGTTTTTAAGGATAATGTCTTAAGACTCAGTCAAGCTAACTGATTACAATTTATATGTATATCTGGTTCGAACCTTTTGTTAATAACTACTTAATTGTTTTCTCCTATAGAAAACTTCTTCCTGTAGCCTGGCTCCAGCTCAGCCCTTGTAGCTACAGCAAGACAATCAAATTTCACAAAGTTTTATTATTTGCAACAAGCTTCAAACTTATAATCTTGTAACATTATTGTAAATCTGATTCTTATTATTTCTGTTTTTAATAAATTTATTTATTGTTAAACAAATTATTTTTCTATTTAAATTTCACCTTGTTTGTAACGTTATCAAATTAGTCCAGTAGGGTTATTTTGTAACATCTTTATAATTTGAAGAACGTTAACTCGATATTCACTTACTGGAGGAGTGTAAGGAGGCACCAGGCATAACGTGAACAGAGTCGCACTTACCGGAGGAGTGTAAGGAGGCACCAGACATAACGTGAACAGAGTCGCACTTACCGGAGGAGTGTAAGGCGGCACCAGACATAACGTGAACAGAGTCGCACTTACCGGAGGAGTGTAAGGCGGCACCAGACATAACGTGAACAGAGCTGCACTTACCGGAGGAGTGTAAGGAGGCACCAGACATAACGTGAACAGAGTCGCACTTACCGGAGGAGTGTAAGGAGGCACCAGACATAACGTGAACAGAGTCGAACTTACCGGAGGAGTGTAAGGCGGCACTAGACATAACGTGAACAGATTCGCACTTACCGGAGGAGTGTAAGGTGGCACCAGACATAACTTGAACAGATTCGCACTTACCGGAGGAGTGTAAGGCGGCACTAGACATAACTTGAACAGATTCGCACTTACCAGAGGAGTGTAAGGCGGCACTAGACATAACGTGAACAGATTCGCACTTACCGGGGGAGTGTAAGGAGGCACCACCTGCTTCTTGAGCACTGCCTCTATGTTGAACAGTTTGAAACTGGGCACTTGTCTCAACTCCGCCATTGTGCTGATCCGCGGTCCAGGGTGGACACACAGCAGCTAAAGAACACAACACTGCTCTATAAACAAGCCTTCATCGACTATGAATAAAGGTAGCCAGAGTTCAATTCCAGCCAATGCCTAATATAATTTACTGTTTATTTATAAATTGTTGATATCGCCTTGGGGCACAGTCCAAGTTTTGTTGTTGATCGTGTTTTTTTTATATAAAAGGTCCTTCTTATAAAAAAATATATTCAAATACTAGCACAAATAGGTTAAGCATGAGTAAGGTAAAATTTAGAGGGAATGTATCAGCATTTGCCTGGAGAGCGCGTGAGAAAGCATAAAAATATCTGTAAATTTGACTTTGATAAGAAGACCGATTTCCCCGTAATTGCCATTCCAGTATATTGCAAGAGTGACACCTGATACTGTGTAACCACATATTCGGGTAACTAGGTCTAATCCTAAAGCCAGCCGTGTAACCAGAGCGCAATACTAATCAAATAAGGTTTTAAGTTCTGTTCTTACTCTCTCCATCATCTCTACGATGTCCTTGCTCCACGAGGACGGGTAGTAGATCTTGTAGATGAAGAGCAGTCTCACGTCGTTGAGGTCTGTGGCCGCGTGGATGTTATAAGGACGCTCGCCAGACAGCATCTCGTAGGCGCAGATCCCCAAGGACCACCAGTCCACGGGGAAACTATATCCCACACACGCGTCCACGGCGCAATCAAAGATCTCAGGAGCTGGGGGACATAAGATAAATCGTTACATTTCGTGCACCTTCGGGACTCCTCGTGGTCATGTGAGTGGAAGGTTGGGGGGATTGCAAGGGGGACGTTGTTATACTTCGTGCACTTTCGGGCTTCCTCGTGGTCATGTGGGCGTGATGTTGGGGGATGTCAAGTTTACATCGTTAGACTTAGTGGAACTTCGGGCTTACTCGTAGTCACATGAGTGAGAAGTTGGGGATGGCAAGGGGAACATCGTTAGGCTTCGTACACCTTTCAGGTTTCCTCGTGGTCGCTTGGTATTGACGTCGCAGTACAAATGGGGGAAATGCAAACATATTCCTTATCTCTTTGGGGTAATTTTTATTTAACAAAGTTTAATTTTACCGTTAGAAAATGTCATTAAAAACTTTAAAGCAAACATAATAAATGTAATTGAATTTAACATTTTGTATTAGTTTCTATTTTTGGGGTGACCTGGTGGTCTAGGGGTAAGGTGTCAGACTTCTATGCTGGCGGCCGGGGTTCGATCCCCGGTCCCGGCAAAGATTTATCTGATTACCAAACCCTTCCTTCACCTCTGACAAGACATCTTGTGAATGTGAGGAATGCCAGGTCTCCACCGTGGTTCGGATTCCACGTTAAACTGTAGGTCCTCCATTTCATCTCACAATCACCCTACCATTACACATTAGCGTAAGTGCGTATAACCCGAACGGGTAGTAAGACGCGGTGCTAANATTTCACCTTAGCGTAGGTGCGTATAACCCGAACTGGTAGTAAGACGCGGTGCTAATAATAATAATAATAATAATAATAATAATAATAATAATAATAATAATAATAATAGTTTCTATTTGATCATTAAAATAAAACAAATTGATTAATATGTCCACTAGTTAAGCTAAGCTAAGCTAAGATAGTTTATCACTTGATAACTATAATAGGACTCAGGGAAATAAACAAACTTAGACTTACAAAGTATGTTTATATAATTTATGAAATATATCAACCAAACAAGTTTATTTCTAGCCCCAAACTATATTTTACTTCTTACTATTGTGAACTACAAATCACCTATTTCCTTAGTTATAAATTTCCCTTGAGAGTGCTTGACTAAGAAACGAACACGGAAACCCTAAGTGGAAGAATACCAAAGTTCCTTTAGTATCCTGAGTCAAATAAGAAACATGGTTTTTTATCCTAAATATTTTTATTAGTTTTTGAATTTTTTTTGAATTATTTAACTTTTAAGAATATTTAGAAAAAATTTAATTCGATTGCAAGTGAATTTAAGTTGGCCAAGTTTTATTAGATTGGCATGAAAAAACAATAAATATGAAATGTAAACATAACATATATGCACAATAGTTCAAATATACTTGTAAAATATTTGGTAATATTAATTACATGTTATGTTACAATTTAATTAAGAATGTGTTAGAACAATATAAAAATTAGGTACATTTTAAAATAATAGACATTTGAGTTATAATTACACTTAAAACTAGGTTGTAAAATCAAAGGATTATGTGACCAGTAGTTTTGACATGTTTCGATGCATCTTCGGCATGATCCTCAGGTCAGAATTTATTTTCGAAACATGTTGTCCAAATAACTGTGCAGCATTTGCAGCCAGAAATCAAGGAACAGGGAACTACAGCTAACAAATAAATTCAATTTTTAATTTTAAAATTTAATAACATATTTCTATCAATTCTCAGGAATAATATTATATTAATATTCAATATATGCAGTCACATCATCCTTTGACTTTACATCCTAGTTTAAATCATATTTATGACTCAAATATCTATTATTTTAAAATGTACCTAATTTTTGGATAGTTATTATAACTTCTAAATCATTCTTAATTGAATTGTAACATAACTTGTAATTATTATTACCAAATCTTTTACAAATATCTTTTAGCTATTGTGCATATATATATTATGTTTACATTACATATATTTTGTTTTTTCATGTCAATCTAATACAACTTGGACAACTTAAATTCACTTAAAAATAGAATTTTATTTTTTCTACATATTTTTTATTAGCTTTGAAAAAAATAAGGAATGAATGGATATAACCTTTCCTTGCTTCGCATATTTCCGCCCGTCTGGGACAACCGCTTATTTAGACTGACAGGGTAGGGGAATATTCAAGGAAACGCAGCACGTATTTGTGTGGTGGAGGGAGAGAGAGAGAGAGAAAGAGAGAGAGAGAGTTGAAAACCATTTAAGAAAAAGACCATCCCTCCTGCACCCGACCAGGATTCCAACCCCATCATCTCCACCAAAGGGTAAGAGAGACAAGGACGAGTCTAACACCAGCACCCACCGGTCCGGGTGAGGAGTTAACTCTGATCTATTCGTTGAGCTAACTCAAGGAGCTGAGGACCAACAAATAGCTCACCCATGTAAGGTTTGGTGCCTGACATGGATGTTGCCAACTTCCCTCCGTCAAGTACGGTGGCGATGTTGAAGTCGGTGAGGTGGGCGTGTCCTGGAAATAAAAACGAAGGAAATAATTCTGTAGATATCACGTCTTAAGTAACTTTATGGTAAAAAGAGTATTTACATAACTGATACTAACAGTGAGATTGCATGAGTACAAGCTAACATCATAACTTGTTTAAACTTTAACAATGGTTTAAAAAATATATATATTATATACTAATTACCGCGTTTTAATACCCGTTTGGGTGTACATAATATTATGCCAATGTGTTAGGGACGAGCTTGGTTTAGATAAGAGGATGTGTAGTAGCATTTACATGTAAGAATAGTGGATTTTTTTTTTTGAAAAACCACCCTCAATACACCCGAATGGAACTCAAACCCCGATCTCCTCGTCATAGGCAGTCCAGTCTATTACGAGAGTGACAAAAAAAAAAAAA
>CABFVX010000408.1:264662-289322 GCA_902151425.1 Timema shepardi
TGTTCTTTCCAGTCAACAAACTATTAGCATCAAAAACAACAACAACCAAAACGATAAAAGGTGGACTGTATATAAAAATGTGACAAGTGCTTACCTTCTACTAAATAAGGTCCCGCGAAAATGGAGGTTTACCTTGAGGGTTAGTAAAGGAAGGAATAGGGAACAAGGGTTGTTAATTCCTCGGCAATTCTCGAAGATTGGCAGGGGTTTTGGAGCAAAGAGGCCCCTTTAGGGCCTGAAGCACAGAATCACACATAACTAAGAATTTACAAAGCAAAAGAAATGGACGTCATAGTAGACACCCAACGCGAACAGAGTCCCACACTGAACTGAACTCAAAAAGCAACCAACGACCTACCTTCCCCCTCCTTTCCACTCACAAAAAAAGGAGGGAAACTCAAAATCGGCGGGAACCAAATAACAAGGAACAATGAACACATACAAACCAATAAAAATAGGGAACTAAATCAAAATGAACTAGATTAAACAAACTATTCCACAGAGGCTATTTTACAATATTAAATATATACAGTTCAGAGACTGAACATGAGGATATTGAAAGGTTTACCTTTCCAATGTTATATTGGGTATATTTAGGTACATTTAAGTATGTACTAGAGCTAGAAATACCCCCCCCCCTACCAAATATCCTTTTGTCCTTAATGAATACTTTAACACGAGATTTATATAGTTTATTGAATTTTTTAAATACTTTTTAGATGTTGGTATTAAATTTGTCCTCTAATGTTTTCTAAAATAAATATTTTTTTTCAAAGACAGTTATTGAAACACTAAACACTCTTGTTAAAACGAGTATATATAGGTATATATATATATATATATATATATATATTTAGATATGATACATTATATAAATTTAACTTTTACTTGCTTTGGTATCCATTTGGTATAAGGCGTTACTCTAACAAGTGGTTAAACTGCCAATAGCTGGGAAATCGGGGTTCAATTTTCAGTCGGGTGTACTGTGAATGATTTTTCCACTCTTACTACATGCAAATGCGGGTACATCTACTTTAAATTCAACTTTCTTCATCCCTAACTTAATAGGGTAATTAGTATATATGCGTATAACCTGAACCAGTAGTAAGACATATGCTAAACAAAAATTTCTATCTCTTTTTAGAAAATGTATCTTTATTTGTAAAAACATTGACTTTTGGGTAAATTAGCAACAAAGTTTTGCTATAGTATATTTTCAGGAACTTACTTTAGTTTATGTTATTTTAATAGTTTTAATTTAACTTTAGTATTGCCCAGCTTCATAAAACAGATACAATTTTGACATATAAGTGACAATGCTGTCAAGCAAGTCTCCTATTGTTGCATCTATCAATTTTGATATCGCCTGGCCTAGGATGGTTTTTATTATTTCTTCCTACATTACCTGTTTTTTGAAAGTCTAGTAACTGTTATTTTACATTTTTATTTCATAAAGGCAGCCTATATGGTATAGTGGTCAAAGTTACTGGCTACAGATCCAGAGGTTCCAGGTTCAATACCCGGCGATTCCAAAACTTATTTGTGAAGCAGTGGGTCATATAACGGGGTCGAACTCAGCCTCGTTAGAACAAATAAGGAGCTAATTTAATAAAAGAGTAGCAACTCCGGTTTATAAAACTGAAATTAACGGCAGGAGAGTTCATTGTGCTGACACCATGACACCCAATATCAGCAAATGTTGGCAATATTATCGTTAACGGCAGCGGCTGCTAGGTCGGTATTGCTCGCTTGCGGGCTCACACCATAGAGGTTTTTTTCCCCCACTTTTACAAAACTTTAGCAACTCTAGCACAAAGACTAAAATAAAATTAAAAAATAGATAAATTTAATATAATATATAAAATCTGAAAAGAAAGAAAATATATTCATAATAGAAAAAGTAAAAATGCTTCAGATATTTACCGGCATGAGTATCATCGTAACAGTTAGCACAAGTACCCTTTTTATACTATCTTGGCCCCTCGGAGAGATAAGTACTGTGATCGTTAAGAGAAAAAAAAATCTAATTCGTGAGTTTGATAAATATTGACTTTCATGACCCCATGAAACAAAAAAAAGTAGTTTTCACGACGTCGTCTGCCTGTATCTTGGACTAAAGCCTAAGCCATTTTACCGATCGGGTAAAATTTTATATTGCTCCCTCCCCCTTCTCACTCCCCTACCCATCATCTATGTGTTGATACATCAGGATAGCCTACCAAATAGTGGGGTTTTCGGGTAGGAGCGTTTAAAATAGTCAAACTCGTTGTGTGGATGAATTTATTGTAGACTAAAATATATGATGTGATTTAGATAGTTCATTGGTAAAATACTACTAAAGTTATAGCCCAAGTCAGTCATTCTAGCAAACAGTCCTTGAATACAGACATCTACAGTAGCCCCATGGCTTCTTTGGTGCTGAGTGACAGCTTTGAAAAGTTACCAGACCAAATTATGTATCCCTACGCTGAGCCATATGATCTTCAAAAACATGTGTTTAGCAGCTGTCAGAAGTCAGCTGTGAACTGTCAGTCAGCACCAAAGAAGCCATGGGGCTACTGTATATCGGTGAACTATACCACCTCGTTCTGGAAAATAACTAGAACTACATAAGTCCTATCTCGATAGTCCTTGCTTTCAACTATCATAAAAACCTTTTAACACTCTCCAAAGACTCTCCTAAAACAAGACACACCTGGTTCTAGTTTCGAACATACTTATAGTTTAAAAAATGTGTCATGGTTATTTATGTTTTGCTAAATGTAAGCTGTCTTTCATTGTGAACTTTTCTGAATAGCTTGGATCACTCAGGCTTTCATTAAGAAGAAGCTGTGTATCTTATGTAACATACCTATGTCCCAATGTTAATAGATACTGACAGTATCCAGGGTTTTCCTTAGATTCTTCAAAGAAATTTTTGAAATTGGATGTATATAATCCTAAAATTAATATTAATTTACAATATGGGAAAAAAGAGAAAAATATGTTTGATCAAAATACGCTATAACCATTTTATTAAATTTTGTATCCAGGCATTGTTTAACATTACCAACAACACGATCATTCTTGTTTTCCCATGCATAATAAAAATGTTCAATTTTTATCAAATTTCCACATATATTTCAGATACGAAATAACTTATGACTGTAAAGTTGTAGTACTATTAAAAGTAAAAATCTTTTATTTGGAATAAAACCAATAGTTTCTGAGCTATAATCAGACACATATTTTAGGGAGCTCTTTGAAAACAAAAATTAGTTGTTCTAGTCTTTGGTGGACAGAGAGGGTATTCTATTCCCAATGTTTCTGTAACAGTGGATATTATTTCACTTATGTTATTTGGTGGAGTGTTTCTGCAACGATTTATATTAATTATTTTGTTTCACAAATCTTACGAGTTTTTAGTAAATCTCTATTTTAAAATAAACTAAAGAGAAAGTATGTGCACTGTACCCGTCCAATTTATTTGTTTTAATATAAACGGAAAACCATTATGTATGGGGAGTAATTTGAATAAGGAAAGTCTTTAATAAAAAAGGGAATAAAAATATATATGTAAAGCTCCCTTTAGTATAAATATTTAACTACTTATTCAATGGATGCACCTTTTAAAGTTAAAAAAGAATCTATTCTAAACGTTTTTGAATTCACATTAATAGTTTCAAGAACATAGTTATCAAAGGGATTAGGATAGTCCCAAGGAATGATTTAAGTTTAACAAATATTCCATGGAGATAAATTTGATGAAGTATCTTTGGTGAAGGGGTGTGAGGACTTTTCTAACAAAAGAAAGTAAAAATCCACTTAGCAGACATCGAAAGACCTGTAGTCTCTCATCTTTTAAACTTCTATTCTTATCTTGATTAGAAATTTAACATTGAAATTAGTTTTAGGTTCACTCATATTATCTTCTCATCCACTCCAAAACTTTTTCTCCCTTATCCCCCCTCCCCCTACTCTTAGTTCAAGTTTTTTTTTTAATGTTGTGCGATGTTTGAGTTGAGTTGAGTTTCTTGGTGGAATTTTCCGAGCGAAAGAAAGTTGAAAAGGTAGAAATTAGGGCGATATTGAAAATGTTTCTTTGCCTTGTGTGAATTGACAAATCTTTTAAGAACTGTACATGTCAGCTACTGATTATGTCGTACTATGGAAATGATTTTTTTTTTCTGTCCTGTCAAGTTTTAAATGGAAATAATTTTTTGAATTGCAATAACAGCGATTTAACTCGTCCTATTGGCTGAAAATATCAACTTGTACCTCTCCCTTTCATATAATGCAATACATTTAATTGATATTATCCGATATTTTATGGACTATTGAAATAGTAAAAATATATACATTGTATTTTTTTTTACTGTTTCAATACTTTTATTTAGCACCGCGTCTTACTGCCTATTTGGACTACACTCTTATGTACTAATTACGCTAGTGATTTTAGAGATTAGGGAGGTTATACTTATAAGAAATTTACCCACATTAGCGTGGAAGAAGAGTGGAAAACAATTTTGTAAACACACTTTAAGAACACCCTACTGGGATTCAAACCACGATCTCTCCGTTATCAACAGTCTAGTCTACCGCTAAAGTAGCGCGATAGACCACGTGGCCACCGAAGCGGGTATATTTCAACACTATTCAATATTAGGGCTATGTTTAACGACTAATTTTGTGTTGATATTTTGCGCCACGTCTTACTACCCATCAGGGTTATCCGGGTTTAATTATAATTGTTTAATAGGAACGATTAAGGTCACGTTTATAGGAAACGTACTCAAATGTTCGTGAAGGAAGATTAGGAAAAACGCTTAATACACCTTACCGGAATTCGAACCCCAAACTTCCCGTCACCAGAAAATCACTCTATGAGAGATTTAAGTCTTACTATTTGGCTACATGCCAACATATGTGGGTAATTAATAGTACAGGATTATGACACTATAGCACATATTATATTATTTTAAGCCTAAGGGAAATATTTCCATTCTGATAAAGGTTCTTAATTCAATAAATTTATAGATAACATCTATACATGGGAAGAGAACACGGAACCTTTGACTTAGCACGTCAATGACTCATAAATGAGTATAAAAGAATGCCGAATGTAATATATATGATAAAGGTCAGTGGTTCCCAAACTGTAGGTCACAGGCCGATTCTTTGTGGGTCACAAAATATTTTTGAAATGTGAAAATTTTGTGATTATTGAAAATATAAAATCATGCAAAAAATAGTAAAAAAACTTTTTTTTAAATGCGCCTCTGTTCCCCACCCCCAACCTTTCTTGTCCTAAAAGCTAGGTGTGTCTCAAATGTTTGTCGTTCTAAAAATTTGGGTAACAGTTTTAAAAAGTTTGGGAAGCAGTGCTATAGGCCAGTGATTCTCAAACGGGGGTATACGGAACACATTTAGACGATGAAGCGGTGGAATTATTTACAAGTAGTATCCAGATTTGATTTGAAAAAATGTAAGCTTCCATTATCAAATAAAGAAGAGTCGCTTGAGATATTCTGTGATATTTGTTTAAAAGAAATGTATTCCAAAGCCCCCTTGATTAGTTTTTGGATTAGAGTGGAGAAAGAATATCCAACTTTGTCAAGCATTATGATAAAATATTTACTGCCTTTCAAAACTATGTATTTATATGAAACTATTTTTTTATCTTTAACTGCTTTAATAAATAAACGTATGAACAGAATGGATGTTGAAGATAGCTTGCGACTTTATCCAAGCAAGATAACACCAGCCATTGATGAACTTTGCAAACGTAAACAAGCACACCCATCTCACTGAATGCCCAAAATATGATATTGATAATTATATTAGATTTGTTCAATCAATCATGTCATTTTTTGTGTTTATTTAAATATGTAGTTGTGTAAAGTAAACTATAAATAGAGACAAATAAGTGAAGATGTTTTATTGTACATCCGTTACTATACTAATATATTTTATATCTGTACAAGTGGTACGCCAGTTATATAAATATTCCCAGCGGGTACGTGAAGCATACAAGTTTGAGAACCACTGGTTTAGAGTATACTATACATAATATACATACTAGTAAAATATAATTATGTGCTAGTTTATATATATATTGGGGATATCAAATTTAATTCTTCGATACCTCGATACCCTCAATTCTTACTGGTATCGAAAGAATCGATAATCGATCTTAATAATATGATTCTCGATACTTCCGATTCCTAGCTCTCAATGAAAGTAGTGAGTGATAACTAAGCAAAACGGAAAAATCCAGAATGAGTAGTAATAGATTTTTTCTATACTAGTTTATTTACTATTAATTGCTTTATATTCTGATTCAAATTACCCTAATAGGTGAAAGGACTTGTGTTTTTAGTTTTTTTTTGCTATGTTATGAAGTTGAATAAATATGTTTTACATATGAGCTCGGAAAAATTATGAAATAAGAAATGTTCAAGAATCGAAAAGATCGAGGTTGAACTTAATAATTGGAATTGAATAAAACAGGTACCGTGACATCTCTAATACACATATAAAGTTCATGCATGGCATAGATAAATAACAAGATTATAGGTTTGAATCCCGGCAGGAAACTATAGATGTAATATTGTGTACAGCTTAACTCCTAACCAGGTATCAGGCACTAGCTACTCATCAGCTGCTGGCACCTGATCCTGTGGCCGCATGATCTAAGGCGTCACTCTCGTAATAAACTCGACTGCCAATGACAGGGAGGCTGGGGTTTGAATCCCGGTCAGATGTAGCAAGGTTTGTTCCTAAATTGTTTTTCACTCTACCTCCCCGCAAATACGGCTACAATTAATATAAACCCAACCTTACTCATCCCTAACTCATTAGAGTAAATGATATAGAGGCATTTATATGAACAAGTAGTAAGTTGTGGCGCTAAAACAAACAATCAGCCGCTGACTTTGTAAATAATAGATTATAATTAAAAAGTTGTAATGGGCATGGGTGGTTACAATTTTCACAAAAAAACATGCGAGACCAACACATTAACCGCACGGCCAACTTTGACTCTTGATATAAGGTACTTCTAGTTCGAAACTTTTCGAACTTTTTTTTAATCCCACAATTATCTTCCATGAGGTCAGGACTCGTAAGAGAGAGAGAGAGAGGGTAAAATAAAATAGTTTAAGCCAATGTCAAACACAGGAGAGGATTAGTCTTGCTTTGAAACACACAGCATCATCCTTTTAATACCGACTGGCCAGAAGTAGTTAAATTAATGACGTTGTCTATCTATGACGTCATGGTAGGTAAAGATAGGATTTTCCATATTAGTGAATTTACGTTTTATTCAACGAGTTTTAAGTTATTAAGTTGAAACAAAAACCATACATTATTAAATAATTCTAAAAATAGTCTTAAAGTGTCACTTTTTATTTATAAATCCTCTACAACTTAAGGCTATTTTGATTATCACAAAAAACAGCCTTTTAAGAGTCTTCCTGCCAAAATGTAGATTAAAAAAAATCCGTGATAGCGCATTGCTAACTAGAATAGGAAAGAAGAAAAATGTAAGCTTAAAAAGCAAGTCAATATTTTCATATCGAGAATAGTGACTGTTTAAACTCGTCATAGGAAGAGGGTAAGTGTTATCAGTATATAATCAAGAGTATTCGCAGGGTGAACTTATACTTTTCTTCCCTCCCTTTCTATTTCGTACAATGGTGTCTAAGTGTGATAGTGCTTAGAGTGCTTAGATACGTCAAGATGCAGCCCGCTCCGCAAAATAGCTTTGAATTCCCAAAGGAAGGCAACGTCGTTAAACTAGAGTAAGTCCTGGACTAGAAGGGTATAGAAAGAATGTTTTAGCTTGGACAGCAGTTTGTTTCCCGTTTAGGTGGTCAAACGGCTAAGGCAGGTATAGTTGATCGCGATGGACCAGTCGCTCGCGTAGGAAAACTACATAGTCACTAAAAGTTGATTTCTTAGGAATATTTTAAACGCGCAAATTTATCAAGTACCCTCAAATAATATTTGAGTGTGACAAAAATAACCTTGATCAGTTTTTATCAGTGATATTGTAAGAAAATTAAATAGTTTATTATGAAAAGATGCATTTAATTTATTCTATTTTTTCCTCTATAAAGATGGGAACAAGAGTAAATATTGGATCCAAGCAAGACGTAAACAAATAAAAAAAAGAAGCAATATTAGAGAGTAGAAATGATGGATGATCGCAGGACTTTTGGTAAGTTTTTATTTAATTTTTTATTTAACACCACGTCTTACTACCCGTTCGGGAGAGGATAAATGATGGATGATCGCACGAACTTTGATAGTGGAGGGAAAGCGAAAAATCATTTAGGAAAAATCACCCTCAATGCACCCGACTGGTATTTAACCCTGATCTAAACATTTTCCACAGTCTAGTTTAACACTTAATAAGTGTGAAAGTTTTTTTTATCACCGTGTCTTAATACCCATTCGGTTACACGCTAAGTTTAAAAGTCAATCCGGGACTTGATCCCTGCACTACACTATATTGCCGATGGCGGGAAGATCGGGGTTTGAAATTCTGTCGGATTGTTTTTCTTGAATGGTTTTACATTCTTCCACGACGTAAATGCAGGGTAAACTTCCTCTAAATTCAACCTTCCTAATTCCTAACACATTAGAGTAATTTGCGTATAGCCCGAACGGTTAGTAAGACACCGTGCTAATAAAAACAAAGCTTTAGGATTTAATTCAGATGTAGAATCGGACTGAATGTGTTATATTGGTCTATTTTAGATTTTAACGTTTAGAATATTTGAAAAATAAAGTTTAAACATTTTACTTTTTGTTGGTAGAGTTTTACTATTTATCCGTGGTATCCACATATTTAAACTAATATGGTCAGCTAGGAAATAATGAACGCATATAATAACTATTATATTTACACCGGTCATTACATAAGAGAGTAATTAGTGGAACTGTACCAAACAGGCAGTAATGAGAGGACAACACCAAAAGTTCTGTGTCAAAAGTACCAAACAGGCAGTAATGAACGAACAACACCAACAGTCCGGTTCCAACAGTAACAAGTAGCCGGTATGGATAGCACACCTTTAACTGTATCGATTCGTTGGTTGAAAGAAACGTATTACTTTCCTTTGAAATAACATACTGGTGAGATATACATCAGCCACTGACGACGTCTGTATTTTTCCTTTCTTTAGCTAAGGCTTTAAGAACCATGGCGGCTATTCAATAAGGCCTCTTTCCCATCAACTTCTTATCGGGGTATGAACCCCTGGCCCACAACACTAGGGAGTGACTGGAATCACTGCTTGATACAAATAAATGCGCGTGTGTCTGAGCAAGTTTAGTTAAATAACAATGGTAATAATATAGCGCGTCTGGGCTAAATCACTCGTAGCTCAGTTTGGGGAAAGACTAGCCAGTACTAACGTACTGTTGCCCAGGTGACGCCCGAATGTACTAATATCACATCCTTTCCGTGGAGGCTCTTTCCACCTCCTGATGAGATGAGGTGATGGTGATATTGAGTGTGAGGGCGTGGAACCAGTGGAAATACTTAAACCTAATTAACCAAACCCAGGTGATCGCTATGATATTTCCCCTTTCGGGAAAAGTACCCAAAGTACCAGCCGGGAACCTAATCTGGGACTCCTAGACTCATAGCCAGGTGCAGTGACACCACGAGGCCGGTTACTAACAGTGGCTATAGAGATCTATGTGGCTTCTATGTGTCCTTCATATAATGAGGATAATCAAGGAGTGCAGGCTGAGGTGCGGTGGTCATGTGGCGCGTATGGACGATCACAGGCGTGTATACAAAATTTTAGTTGGGAAACCTGAAGATACCGTAGTAGACCGAGACGTCTATGAGAGGATAATGTTAAAATATATTTGAAGGAGGTTGGGTGTCAGGCTGGGGATTGGCTGGAGGAGTCTCGGGATAGAGTTGAATTGCGAGTTAAGGTTGGGTAGCCATGAACTTTCAAGGCTATTTGTTTAAGAATTCATCGTGCTATATATTTAGTGTATATGCCTACCTATATGCGCTATGGTGGTGTATGTTGAATTACAAATACTGTACTAGATTAAGTCAGTTTGTATATCGTGTGATTCTGTAACCCGTGGGTTTTAAAGGCGATGCAAAATAAATATCACTGGTTCATCCATGATCACTTTATAATCACTGTTAAACTAAATTTCGGGTCAATTGTTCATGTATATCTGTTAAGGGTGTCCTGGAATTTAATGACAATATTTCTCTTCATTTAAAAAAATGCTCATCTAATGCCGCTTTGATCATGACAGATATTCAACAACTGTTGATATCACTATGTGGAGAAAATTAAACCCTTATGTTTTTTTGTGAAAAAAAATATTTTATTCGTTTTGGCAAAAAATTGTTTTAAGAAACTGCGCTACGAAACGATGCCTGGCTAGTGCTGTACTATCCTGTTTGGGTGATGTACTATCCTAGCTGGGTGCTGTACTACCCTGTCTGGGGGCTGTACTATCCTAGCTGGGTGCGGTACTACCCTGGATAGTGCTGTACTACCTTGGCTAGTGCTGTACTATCCTAGATGGGTGCTGTACTACCTTGTCTGGGTTCTGTACTACCCTGAATAGTGCTGTATTACCCTGTCTAGTGCTGTACTATCCTATCTGGGTGCTGTACTACCCTATCTGGGTGCTGTACTATCCTATCTGGGTGCTGTACTACCCTATCTGGGTGTTGTACTACCCTGTCTGGGTGCTGTACTACCCTGTCTGGGTGTTTTACTACCCTGTCTTGGTGCTGTACTACCATGGATAGTGATGTAATACCCTGAATAGTGCTGTACTACCCTGGATAGTGCTGTACTACCCTAGCTGGGTGCTGTCCGGGATTGAGAATTGCTATCAAGAAGATATTTATGCAGAAGGACATTCATTCGTGGATATTCGTACATTAAAATCGTAATAATTTTCGGCTCTAGAAAAATAAAAGTTACTATTTTTTTTAGGTTCTTAATTATATTCCGGTTCTAATTATCTTAAGAACTACATTAATCTATTCTTGATGTGTCATTCACTCATTCTCTATGTCATTTAAAAAAAATCTGCACTGGGTAATATTTATTTCACGCCACCCATCAAATAATTCAAATAATCACTTAATAAAACTATAAAAACGCTTCTGAACTTCACACAATGAACATTAATTATGGACGACT
The DNA here is from genome assembly GCA_902151425.1 of Timema shepardi. Lineage (NCBI taxonomy): Eukaryota > Metazoa > Arthropoda > Insecta > Phasmatodea > Timematidae > Timema > Timema shepardi. The sequence goes on from CABFVX010000408.1 coordinate 275,846, forward strand.
TTTTACTTGATATCTGTAGGCAGAGTGAAAATATTAACAATTTTTACCTACGCTCCTTCACCCCTATTGGCGGCTCGCGTATAGGCACTGCGGAACTGCAGCACCCCCTATTTCCACTTGATATTATCGATAACACTTAATATAATGAGTCCTTTTTTCTTTAATTCTTTATTTATTTTTGTAGTAAAATATATATTTCTTAAGCTTAAGGCCAGTACTTCAGAGCCATCCACCAGTTTATTAAAAATATACAAACATATTTGTATGGAACTGTATGGTTCACAGTGCCAGTGACGTGGTGCTTGACTGTTGTGCGTATGCGCACATAGGAGAGAGGTTGGGAAGAAGGCGGGACTGCCAGGTAGATAGAGCACTGTTGCTCTCGCAGTGCCGGCTCTGGCGTGATGGTGGAAGGAAGTGTTTTTTTTTACTCAGCGTGTGTTGTGCTTAAAAACAGTGTACCATATTCTTGAATGTGATAAACTGTAGAAGAATGTATAATTATATTATTATTCTGCTTCCAGCTATTCTATTTGATTCATTTTTTCCCGTTTCTTTTATTTAACAGAAAGACTAAATGTGCTTGCAGTACTTTCAATGGAGAAAAATTTCCCCGATTGTCAGTCATCCAGAGATCAAGGAGAAAATTACTAAACTTTTTGCGCAAATTAAAACAAGAAGAATGAATTTCATTTTTAAATGAATAGATCAAGCTTGAACTGTAACAATTTAAGTTAAAGTAAGTTAAAACAAATATTATTTTTTGTTAACATTTTATCAAGTTCCTGAATAAATTTTATTTTTATACATGTTTTTTTCCTTTTACACAATTTTAAAACAAAGTCTAAAAATTTTCTGGAGTAGCACCCCCACTAACTTTAGCTACGAGCCGCCACTGCTCACCCCTCTAAGTAAACTGGCCATCCAGCAAACATAAAACTAAATTGTTTAACTTTTAAGAATACCACTTTAAACTTTTGTTTTCTACTTAGCTTAGACTGCTTGCACAACTGGGCAGGTTCTCATTTTTCAGCACTTTCTTTCCTTAGATATGTTTGCAGCCACTCAATGCTAGATACATCATCCTGAGCTCTTTGCCTAAAGAGTAGACTGAGAAAACTCTACACCATTCCTCAAGAAACTGACCTCATTAGTATTTTCTTCTAGGTGCTCATTGATATCTATATAAACCCCTTGGAAAATAAATATTCTTATCTCACAAATATTCCCGAGAAAAGGGGAAATTTCATTTTCAAAATAAGATTAAGTTTCAGAAAGAAGGGCATCAAATACAATTATTATTTTTTATATATAAAACGTAAGAACCTTTAAGAACCGATAAGAACTTTTACTAACCTAAACTAACTCTCCCTCTTTCTTTATATACATATATATATATATTCCATTATCAGTTCAACTTCCTGATTATAATCAAGCTGAAGTACGAGGATTCTTTACCTGGGGTTCTTGAAATTAGATGGGAACAAAATTACACCTTTATTTCCAATTACCTCTAACAGAAACCTATCATTTCTTTCAATTATGAATGCAGCCAACAAACCACAGTATCAGAAGTGCTCTTCGTTTACCCTGAGAGGTAACAAGCTTACCTTGCAATCTTCCGCTGTGGCGCAGCTCATGAGATAGGGCCATAGGGCAGTCAACAAAGGTAAACGGAGTGTATCTGTGACTTTATTTTAGCATCGCGTTTTACTACATATTACCCGCCTCGGGGGCGTATTTAGATAACGCGCTGGTTTCATGTTGAGCTAGATTTCCGAAGACGGGTAGATCAAGGTTCGAATCTCGCTCGGGTGAACTGGGTGTTGTTTTTACTAAATGGTTTTCTACTCTTCCTCCACGAAAATGCGGGTATACTTCCCTTGTAGTCAACCTTCTCAATTCCTAATCTATTAGCGAAATTAGTACTTAAGCGTATAACTCGAACGGACAGTAAGACACGGTGCTAAGTATAATTTTTACTACCCGTTCGGGTTGTACGCATATGCACTAATTACTCTAGTGTGTTAGGGATGAGAAAAGTTAAATGTAAAGGAAGTGTACCCGAAATTTGCATGGAGGGAGAGTGGAAACCAATCTGGGGAAAATCACCCTCAGTACACCCGACAGGGATTCGAGCCTCCATATCCCCGTAATCGGTAGTATAGTCGATTGCGAGAGTGACGCCTTAGATCATGTGGCCACCGAAGCGGATGTTCTATGATTTTGTCATCAATTTTTCTATAACTGTATTTAGATATAATTGGATTAATTCGCAGCCCTAGATCTTATATTTTATGCATTTAAAATACATATTAAGAGGAATGGTCCATAGGTTTCCCCAGGTCGCCAAAGGGGACCATGGCAAAGAAAAAAGTGAAATACCCATGATTTAGTAGCCATAGTGTATTAATTGAAGGAATAGTAAAATAAACCCTCTTCGGTGGCCGCATGGTCTAAGGCGCTACTCTTGCGTTAGACTAAACTGCCTATGGCGGGGAGATCTAGGCTCGAATCTCAGTCGGGTGTGCTGAGGGTGATTTTTCCAAAATGGTTTTCCATTCTCCCTCCACGGAAATGTGGGTATAATTCCTATAAATATAAAATTCCTCATCCCTAAGATTATTAGCGTAGTTAGTATATAATGGATAGTAATATGATGCGTAGAAAAGTAGTGAACTATAAAAAATATGCACTAGATTTTTAACAAATTAGAGGTTACAACTAACTTGAACCACCCTATATCCAGGGTTTCACGGCTGTTTTCAGACCGGAAGCCCGAAGCGACCGTGCAGGAAAAACCAATTAAAAGTAAAATTAAACTATTTCGAGTTAAACAGAGAAATTAACCCACAAACGAATCTACCGTTTTTGTTGTTGTTTATAAAACCTTGCTTCGTTTCACCCTAAAACGATACGACACCTAAAGTTAGTTATTGTCGCTTGGTCGCGCGCGTGCATAATCAAACACACTGGTGACGAGATGATACACAACACCGGATAAAAGAGTTTCTCCTAGGTTCTCTTCGCGACCGCTGCTTCCTACGTTCTTTGTGACCAACACTGCCAACTACACCCCTTCTCCCCCTCTTGAACCAACAAACCATACCCCGTCGTTTATTTTCTCTGCTTTTTTTGTTTTTTTCGACCAGATCGCTTTTTTTTCTTATCTCCGGTACAGGCCTAGACATGCAATTTAAAATTGTGTTCACTGTATTTATAGTGGGTGTTTGGTTACGATTTAAAAAATAAATTAAGATGAAAAGATCTTTAAAAATGCACTATTCTTTCTTTTTTATTTTAGACTTATACCACTCTCCGTTTCCTTGCCCTTTCAGATTAAATTCTATTTCTCTGTCTCTTTCCTTCAATCTCTGTTTTATCGCGTGTGACGTGTCTGCCACGGTTGACCAACCCTCTTGCACTAATCTCGTGTCAGACTAGACGGCCGATGACGGGGAGATCAAGGTTCGACTCTCGGTCGGGTTGTTTTTCTCCCTCCACACGAATCTGTGTACATTTCCTGTACATTCAACGCTAATCATGTATAATAAATTAGAGTGATAGGCTTATAAAACAGAACGGGTACTAAGACGTGGTGTTAAAACAAAAATAAAAAGGGGTAGGTGCAGCCCTAAATTGGTATGCAGATTGCATTCATCCTCCATTAGAACTCTCTTTAGCCGGGTGACTACGGGAATGTACCACCGATGGTAGTTATGTATAGCTGAGTTTGTACATGATTGGTCAAATGGGGACATTAGGAGGGGGAACATATCACAAATACAGTTTTAACAAGCTATGATTGCTCTGGAAAACACTCCACGACATGAAACTGCTCAAAAAACGTATGATATAAAAACATCTTGTTTATCTGTATTTTTTATTATTTAGCACTGCGTCTTACTACCCGTTTGGGTTATACGCTTAAGTACTAATTACGCTAATGGATTAGGAATTGGGGAGGTTGAATTTAGAAGAAGTGAACCCGAATCTGCATGGAGGGAAAGTGGAAAACCATTTAGGAAACCCCCCCTCCAGTTCAACTGACCGAGATTCTAACCTTGATCTCCCCGTCCTCGGCAGTCGAGCTCAACACGACTGGCGCGTTAGCTAACTACACCACCGAGGCGGTTTTTTTCTATATTAATAAAATAAAAAGTTTGTCTGCCATAAGAGTAGCGACACTGGCAGTTAAATTTTTTAAATGAAGAGAAAAAGTTGTCATTAAATTCCAGGATACCCTTGACAAATATTCAACAACTGTTAATATCACTATGTGATGAAAATTATGTTCAATTTTTCTAGTGATTTATTTTGACCAAAAAAATAAAAAAGTTATAAAAACTACAAAAAAAATGACCTTTTACTCGCTTCCCGTAAATACCACCTTGAGTTTATAGCATTTACCCATGCCTAACTGATGATATTTTTTTCAAACATTAAATACCCTTGAGTGATTTATTCCCGGGACCTCCCGGTTATAGTGCTACCCCCGGACAACTCGTGTCCTACCTCCATCATTGATTCATTATTAGGTAAAGAGATAATCCGATGAGCTGGCTGCCAAGGTAACTTAACAACATTATCAGAGAGACGACGTCTCAGAAAGTTGGACGTGAGGGGGCTATATATAGGATTTAGATTTTAGGTGGAGAGACTGTGGAAGACGTACCTTTCTAGTTCCAGGATAGATATAGTCGTCATGTCATAGGATTCCGTACTCTTTCAAAAATACGTTTTATTTCAGGCCGAAGTTGGCCATTTTGAGTACTTCCTATAGTCAAATAACTGAAGTTATCATTTATTCTTTTTATTGAGGAATTCTCCATCAAGATATCATATTCTGAAAATTGAAAAATGACACCTCGACATGGGAATCGAACCCGGGACCTCTGACTTAGTATGTCAATGCTCTAACCACTGAGCACGGGACGATTCCTGGATATCTCAGTGGTTAGAGCATTGGCGTACTAAGCCAAATGTCCCGGGTTCGATTCCCGTGGCCAAGTGTCATTTTTCAATTTTTAGAATATTTCCTATATAGTGTTAAGCAGCTCTACATTACTAGAGTACAAACACGACTGTAACTTGGAAACAAGTGTAAAGTGCTAATTGCCCGTTAGAACATACACACAAAATACATTATATATACGATTATCACTATAAATGCAAGACCTAGACCAAGACGGTGAAACCATGTTGCTGAAAACGCCCAAACTCAAGGAAAGTGCCCCAGCTGACTGTTTAAACACTTCCTGGAGCTACAACACGAGGAAATATTTGACGCTTGAGAGACCAAACAGTAATGACGAGTCACTTCTCTGTGTTGTGCTCAGCGCCGTCTCCTAACGCTAGTTGTATTTATTCTCAATTCTGCAAACTCGCCCCCCTCCCATTTCCTGGTGGACGTCCCTTTCATAATACGTCAGTACATCTTGTATAAAACAGCCATCCCTCGCTTCACATTTTTGTATTATATTGTAACGATTCGTCAGAGGAACTGCCTGGAAGTGAACCAAGGACCAGTGGACTAAGCAAGCGGTGATCACGATGTAGACATGATCTTAAATACCTGGGCAATAACCTGACTCCCTATACTGTATGGCCATGTTCGGGATAGTTTAAATCTTTATATCCAATATTGGTGGAAATCAGGTTATCTAGAGTTTTGTTCCATGACCTAGTTGGGTCTTTTAACTGATACCAGTCTCTTATCTTTCTATTGGTGTACCTTCCGACGGTACTCAACTCGTGGGTATTCTACTAGTAGGGTGTAGTGGCCCGCGGGGTATTATTTAATTCTGTCCGGCCCCCTTCAGGCGCCGTTTTAATCAGTTAATGTTTAACTGTTTGCTGTTATTACAGTCTGTGTTCAGACTTGTGTGGATATTTAAATACGATATTGAATGAGCAGGCAGTACTAGTGAGGAATAGACCGGCCGTATTATCTTTACACCCCAGATTCCTGGTAGCTCGCTATTTGTAAACCTATAGTTCCTCTTCCAGGAACTTAACCTTTGTATCTCGTAACTCAGTAAGGAGTTAACTCATACTAGATAGGAATCAAATAGACAAATATATTATTTATACTTTTAGTGAGGGTTACTCCATCTAAATATCATATTCTGAAATGAAAAATGACACCTAAATAGCTCATTTAACTGTCAACGTTGTAACTCTTTAAACTAGGACTTTCTTGAATTAGGTTTTATTAACTATAATTCTTTTATATGTTCATTAGGATAAAGTCTAGTAGCTGCAAAGCAGAAATGGTGTTATGTATTGTTGCTTGACCTTACATTAATAATTGCTTCCAATGTAAATTACCGTTGTGTTGAGGCTGACGCACCTTCGTGTTAGAATGTGTGTTAGTTCTACTTTAACGAGTTACACCCTTTTATAATATATAGATACAACCATAATTGACATGGTTGCGGGTCCAACCAAAGTGATTCACACCTAACGTTCCCTATTGGGATAACAATGTCTAAAATAACAGATTTAATTTCCTGTAATAAACAATGAAATGTTTTGAATAGAATCTCATCTAACCATTTGTAGTGGTTTCGTCTTGTTTGAATTCAAATAAACTGATTTCTCGAACTTGTATATCTTTCTTATGTTTGATCCTTCCCATCCTTCATTAAATATAGTTGTAAATGTACTCGTCGCTTCTTCCATTAAATAGGAGAAGCGGCGATACCCAAGGTCAAATGAGACACATTTATATATTAACTTTTTTCATTGCTTTGTGTCTCCCGCCCACCGCTGAAGTGGATCCCACATTTTGCGGTACATTCTGTGTGTGTGTATATCCTTTCAAGTAAGCTTTAACTACCAACTTCGGTGGCCACGTGGTCTAAGGCGCTACTCTCGCATTAGACCAGGCTCTCGATGACGAGGAGATCGAGGTTAGAATCTCGGTCGGGTGTACTGAGGATGCTTTTCCCATATTGGTTTTCCACTCTTCCTACACGAAAACTTTGGGTATACTTCTTCTAAATATAGTCTAACCTTCCTAATCCCTAAAAGCATTAGTGTAATTAGTACATAAGCGTATAAACAGAATGGGTACTAAGACGCAGTGCTAAAATAAAGAAGATTAACCACGTTCCTCACTGTGGGTGGTGTGATCCTTGACCTTCACTTGTACTAGACCCTACAAGTAGTCAGTGGCAAGTGGGTGAGCCAGTGATGTGAAGATTGAGGGGATGGAGGGGGGAGTGATAGGAGGAAGATCGATTTGAATGCAGGGACTCACACATAGTGCCTCAAACCTTAGAGAAGTCATTGTTCATTCTCGGGACAGCTTCCACCCGGTGGACACGCCCTACTACGTCCTCGACTTGAGCAAGGAGTTACAAACAGGGACAGTCGCAGGTATATTGTAGTGGATCGTTAAGGTGGGGGGTGTAGGGAAAAGAGGCAGTGCTTTTTGCTGTTTTTATATCAAAACATATTTTGGCCAACATAAATAAAATATTGTTCCAGTATAAGCATTGCGTTTAATTTTCTTCATATGGTGACCTTTACAGTTGTTGAATATAGGTCATGTGCATAGTAGAATTAGATGAAAAACTTTTTAAATTAATAGAAAAGGTTGTCATTAAATTCCAGGACACCCTTGAGAGATAAGTCACTCAACAGGCGTTGGGGTCACCACGTGAAGAAAATTAAACTACATGCTACTGGTAAAATAATGTTTTATTTCTTTTGGCCAAAAAAAGGCTGTGTGCTATAAAATGTGTATAAACACACCCCTTAGCTCACGTTCCTTAGGTATCCCCTCCTCTACGCCCTCATTGCAGAAGGGTAGAATGGAGGTGTTGAGGTTTACGCCCTTCTTTCCTACAATATGAATTGTTGAGCAATATATAATTAACCTTGAACGAATGTATGGACGCAATTATGACGAGGTTCCCCGATGTCATATAAAAGGGGTAGAGGTCTGTAAGAAACAACAGAAACAACATTTTTGGAATGTGGTACCACACAAAATTCATAAAAAGTCTAAACTTTACTATAAACCTTGTGATTTAGACTAGCAATTAAGTTTACACCCGTTTCAGGGGCTGAACGGTCTATGGTCTAACACTCGTGTTAGACTAGCCTGCTGATTACGGGGAGATCGGTGTTCGAATACCGGTTGGGTCTACTTGGGCGGTTTTCCCTAAATAGTTTCCCACTCTCTTTCCGCGCAAACGTGGGTATATTGCCTCTAAAATGATTTTTTCTTAATGCCTATCCATTGGAGTAGTTATCAGATATAGGAAAATTATCTTTACAACTTTGATACTAAAGGAAATACCCACTAAATTACTAACACACATGGAGTTACAAATCAACGAAATGTAGACACAGAAACCCCAAAGTTGTTTTTATATTGGATACAATTTGTAAACATAATTTTCGGAAAATCTGTACATTATAAGGTGGGATTTTAAAGTGTTTTTATAGCATATTACATGACCTGGTGGTCTAGGGGTAAGGTGTTAAACTTCTGTGCTGGGGGTCCGGGGTTCAATCCTCGGTCCCGGCAAAGATTTATCTGATTACCACCCTTCCTTCATCTCTGACAAAACGTGTATTAATCACAACTTTTGAAGGTGTGGAATGCCAGGCCTCCACCGTGGTTCGGATTCCACGTTAAACTGTAGGTCCTCCATTTCATCTCACAATCACCCTACCATTACACATTAGCGTAGGTGCGCATAACCCGAACGGGTAGTAAGATGCGCTGCTAATAACAATATAACGTATGCCACCAGGTTTTATCGGCTATACATTCCAGGCAGTGGCGGGTGCGTAACCGTCTTCTGAGTTTGGGGCACCATGTAGGTGTGGTTACTTCAGCCCAATGTGATGATGATGATAATGATGTGGTGCCAGTAAGAGTCTTACAACCGGCTTAAGCTTAACTAACCAGACAATGGCAACCAGCGGAATAATTTTTCTTAGCAGCGGCTCTTACTACCCGTTCGGTCTATACGTCTATGTACTAATTACAGACTAGTTAATAAATGATTAGGAGTGAGAAAGGTCAAAATTAGAGGAACTGTACCCGAATTTACATGGATAGATATTTGTAAACCATTTAGGGGAAACAACTCAGTAAACCCGACTGAGATTCGCACCCTGATCTTCCCGTCATCAGCAATAAGGTCTATCACGAGAGTGACGTCATAGAGGGTTAGGCAAGTCGGTCAGTGAAGCGGTTATTATCAATATTGATCACAAAATAATATATTAGTAGTTACTAAAACTCATTCTTAATAAAATCCTACATTTTATAAAAGGGGTGTACCAGTGTTATGAACGCATTATGGTATTTCCCCACGAGTCCACTCCGCGCGGATATAAACCAACTCATATATAAACAGGTGTTTAGACGTATCGAACTTAGGCCTTCTATTGTCAGTTAAACCAACCTTTACACTAAAAATAATAATAAGACCCGCTTGGGTGGCTGCATGGTCCAACGCGCCATTTTCGAAGTAGACCAAACTGCCGATAACGGGGAGATTGAGGTTCGAATCTCGGTCTTTTTTTCCCCTCAAAATAGTTGTCCACTCTCCTTCCACGCTAATGTGGTTGTACTTCCTATTAATATAACCTCCCATCTAAATGCGGAGCCACACATACTGAATTCGACGGATCCAGGGTAAATGTGGATTCACACGTTCACCGAAAAACAAGCGCAGAAAATAAACGTGGTCACGTGATGAGTTCTAATACAATCACAAAATTTCCGCCTCATCGACGCGAGCTGTTCCGCTAAGTTCAACTCATCTCTACGTTGTCCGCTCTGATTGAGAGCTTCGGCACAGGAGAACCAATCAAATCTCGGGGGAAAAAAAAATCTCATATCAGTGCACGTGTGCATTTGATAAAGCATGCGCTGTAGAGCTAACAGCTAGCAGACAGCTTCGTTGGTCGTTGTGAAGAGATTTGAAATAATCCGTTAATGTAAAGCGTGTGTATCGATGTATTGGATTGTGCCACGACACAGCGTTATAATTTGAAAACATGTCAGAATAATGATCTAAGAGATATGTGTATCCACTAGAAAATAAAGTGTGTGGATAATCAGCTGTTTTAAGTTAGCGTTGCAATGCACCATGGATCAACATACAGCGTGTGAATTGCTGAGTCACTGAGGCAGATTATGTTTTCTATTTTCTGAGAATGTGTGAATAAGGCTTAACAAATGTTTGTAATTTGGCAAATACCTCGTATTGTTGATGGGTGAGTTATAACGAATGTTCGGTATTCGTGGACCTGCAGTCGTAGGTAATCTCTCTCACATCAAAGTGCACGAACACTCATCCGTCTTATTGCGTGCCTTGGTTTGCCAAAAGAGTATCGTACTTGCTGTGGAAATGAAGCGGTACGACGACTTGGTCTTGCAATTTTTGAACCTCTATGGAAAAAGAGCCCGTTATATGGTATCCAGCCCATCGGCCAGCTTCGGTGGCCGCATGGTCTATGACGCAACTATCGCAATGAACAAGCCTGCTGATAACAGGGAGATTGGGGCTAGAATTCCAGTCGGGTGTACTGAGAGTGGTTTATACTAACTGGATGTACACTATAACTTTACGCCAATGCGGATAAACTTTTTCTAAATCCAACCTTACTCATCCCTAACCCATTAGCGTAATTAGTACATATGCGTATAATCTGAACAGGTAAAAAAAAAAAAAATAGCGTAGTATTAACGATCTTAAAAAGAAAAAAAAAATCTTTAAAGGCAACGTTCAAACCCTGTCCGAATAAAGTTAAAGAAAATCTGCAGCAATTTATGGTTCGCATTTCTTTTTATTAAAGCGTATTACTTACTACCTGTTCAGGTTGTACGCATATTCAATAATTACTCTAATAATACGGTAGTGAGGAAGAAGAGCTCATTTTAAAAGTAATCTACCCGCATTTGCGTGGAAGGAGAGTTGGAAACCATCTAGGAAAAACACCCCTCAATAAACCCGACCGGGATTAAAAACCCGGATCTTCCCATCTTCAGCGGGTCTGTTTAGTACGAGAGTGACACCTAAGGACCGTTTGACCACTGAAGCAGGTGGTTCGCGATTATTGACAATTTAATTCCCCGCTGTTAGCACGAATGTTACGACAGTTAGCTTGTTGACTATGAGGTTCGACAAAAAGGCACGTGTGTGTAATTAATTGTACAGACAGTTTAGCAAATAGTTCGGGAGGAGTCGACTATTGGACATTCGGCGAATTCCACACGTGTAGCACAAACTTACTTATTATTATTTGTTATAGTCCGTTCAAATTAATATTGGCCTTTCCAGACAGTTATAAAGTTATTGAAATTTCATAGGCCTTGAAAATATGTTAAGTACCTTTTAAAAAAGAGATTCATTTGAAATATCTTGTCTACAGGTTACAAAACATGTCTTTTTGATGAATGCTTACATAACAATATTTTTTTAAAGAAGATTTTCAATCGTCGGGAAGTGCCAAACTTACCGCGAACGCATTTAAAAAAATTAATTTAGCACCGTGTCTTATTATCCGTTCGGGTTGTACGCGTATGTACTATTAATCACGCTAATGTGTCAGGGATTAATAAGGTTTAATTTAGAGGGAGTGAACCTGCATTTGCGTGGAGGGAGAGTGTGAAAACCATTTAGGAAAACCACTCTCAGTGCACCCAATTGGGATCGAACCCCGATCTCCCTGTCTTTGGCAGTATAGTCTAACACGAGAGTAGCACGTTAGACCATGCGGCCACTGTGGCGGGTGTGAAAGGGTTTAAGATGTGTGTAAATAATATAGGCCGATTGCGTGTTATACAATCGAACATGTAAACATGTAGCCTCATATTTAAGACAGTGATTTTCAACCAGCGTTCCACGAGATCGTGTCAGGTGTTGTACAAGAATTTTCTAAAGCTTTCTTTTTATTGGTTTGCCCACAATTTTAAATATTGTAAAGGTATATTATGAAATTAAGAACAGATTATTGGTAATAATGTTGAAAGGGAAGTTAGTAAGAATATTTCTAAGCCAACTTCAAGTCTGAAGGACATTTAGTAATTCAAAATAGGAAATAAATACTCACTCTTGAAATATTTTATTCAAAAGTATTAGTTAATTATTATTTACCAATACTAAGTTGTATCACACGTATATTTTATAGTATACCTTTGTAGAACTTAATTTGTCAGCTTGGAAAGGGATCCCCGAGATTTTACGAAATATTTTAGGGGCTCCTCCAAACAAAGAATGTTTTATATCACTATTTTAAAGGAACAAAATAGGAATGCTGCATTTTAAGATACTGTTCCAACAGTTGCCTGGATAGGATGGAAAACATCATTCAAGGGGAGGGGGGGGGGAGTTCCACGGTGAAACCTACCACGGTAGGAACTGTAATTCTTGGTCAGATTATTAATTACATTTTTGGTTGTTGCGATCTCCGTCTTACTACCCGTTCGAACTGCCTACACATTTACAATAATGGAGTAGGATTTATGATGATGTAATTCAGAGAAAATGTCCCCGCACTTTCGAGGAAGGAGAGTTTAAAACGGTATAGGAAAAATATATATCTCGATATATTCTGCAAAGATTCGAGCCCCGACCTCCCTGTCAACGACTAACCAGAAAATACGAGACTGACATCTTTATACACGTTCACAAGATTACGGGATTTAAAAAAAAATCATTAGTTATTTCTATATAATTATTTTAAGTAGGTACCACACATTTTTAATGTCACTACCCGGTATATTTTTTACCCTAGTAAGAGTTGTAAATATAGAAGGTAGCGGTACTTAAAAACCTTCCTTATATATAACTGTAAAATAAATAAACAGTAAAGCTTATTTTATTTACTCACCTTCTTCGTCTAAAAGTATATTATCTGGTTTGATGTCCCTGAAAAAACAAAAAAATGCAACGCTTACATTTTTATTGTAACATTGACGACAATACATAATTCAACTAACAATAATAACTTGAACACTGCTAATCTAATATTTTAACTGTCCTATTATAGATATACATACAGTAAAACCTAGTTAGACCAAACCCCGATAACACTAACTTCCTGATAATTTGAACACAATTTTTTGGAAAAACGGGGGAGAAAAGAATAAATCCACCAAACCAGGTCAAGTGAAATATATTTTATTGATAATAAACTTAAGAGTTAAAAGAGAAATGTAAGAAAGTAGTGATAATAAATGCCAATTAATAATTACATGTTGTAGCTAACCAAATGTGTTTTCTGTATCTGAAAATACCGGTAATTTAAGATTTATGAATATACTCGTATCTTCCGCTTAATATGAGATTTCGCTAATTCGAACAGGCTTTAGTCACAAATTCCCAATTAGTTCGGATTACCGAGGTTCCACTATATATATAGTCTCTCTCTCTATATATATATCCCAAATTATACCTAAACCTGATAGTCTGAATTATATATATATATATACACATGGTGA
>CABFVX010000408.1:289328-301524 GCA_902151425.1 Timema shepardi
CGCCCCCCCCCCCCACACACATGGTGGCCACAAAGTCTGGACACATAGTCACCGAGTTGAGAAGCAAAACAATGAACATGCAATGTAATGTAATTTAAGGTCCTAAAATTTTTTATGTATTTTTATGTTATGTTGTATTAAAAACAAGTCTAAGCGCGTGTATTTGCCTGTATTTGTGTGTGTCTAGGCATTTACCTATGTGTTCGGAATTATGGCCATCCTGTATATATATATATATACATAGGCTCTGATATAAATTACACTATTCGGTGAATGCATTGACGCTGCTGTTATGAAAGGGTTCTCGACGTCAAAGAAAGTTGTTGAAATCTCTACTAAATAAAAAAAGGTATTTAGCTGGAGATTTGCACAAGTCACAAAACGTCTGAACTTTTGTAATTTCCTACAAATCCTGTGATTCATTCAAGCAAGAAAGTTTTTGGCCTGGGTGGTACTTCATTTTGGTATTAAGCCTTTGATATAATTTTAAATACCAAACTGCTTGAACACACTAAAAAATGGCACACACTCTAAATCCCTTAAGCTTTTATTTTTAAATAAATAAATAAAGTTTACACATCAAAGTATAAGCTTAAAACTTTATTTCGCTTTATAGAGTTGAGGATTTTTTTAAGTTCACTGGTTAAAGCACTAATTAAATCTATGTTAAGATCATAAATGGCGATGAATATATATATATATATATATATCAAGAGTTTCATATTTAGAGGTTTCACTACAAATGCTGGTCACGCTGCCAAAGACGCTTGTAATATTCGGTATTGCTGATGACGCTGAGGTCAAGGTTTAAATATCCACCTGGTGAACTGGGGCTGGTTTTCTACACATTATCAATCACTGTGATTTAATCATTCCTTCTCCCCGTAAATGTGGGTGCACTTCATTTGAATACCCGCTCTTCGTCCTTATCTTATTATGTGACGAGCTAATGGATATTAGCTCACACAATCATGTGACTTTTTCACCTCTCAAGAGATCGTCTATGTTTCATGAACTATACTACTGATTGGTCTCCCCTTGACCTAAATGTCTATGTGAGTGTGTTTCGAGGTCATCACCTATAACCTTAATTTCGTTCAAATGCAGTAATCACACATATCAACAAACTGTGATGTTGTGGCTTCACTCGTTTCTTATTGCCTCTTTCTCTCTGCTTTCACTACACATGCGCCCACCCCTTGGTGACCTACGTTGTTGCTGTAAGACGTGATTGGCTGACACCTGTTATTCCCTTCCTTTGTCCTTCTCAGTCTGGAAGTTGACTTAATATACATACCACTCAAGCAGAAGGTACAGAACTTGTAATAATTTACAACTGATCAGGTCTCTAACTGTACCTTCTCTACTGTAGCAGTTAATCTGAGTAGATCCTGGCCGGAATGGAGTCCAGCGGAGTCAACGCAGGGGCTACCCGTAGTTAGTATCCCGCCACACCTGGATCACCAACACCACTATAGTTTATCGCTGGTGCACTAGAAGTGCGCCGCTTGTCCTACCACTGGGGCTACAATAACGCTGCACTGTCACAGCTGATTTTTACGTTTGAGTTGGGTTTCGCACGGACTGTCTGCTAGCCGGACTGGCTAACTCCAGTCTATAAGTAAGTACGGTTTGTACTGTTGCTCGCCGAGCTGTATATCTTTTGCTCTGTAATTCTAAAAGTATAGCGACGAGTAATAAGAAGGTTATTAAGCATCGGCTCAACTTATTTGGGAGTCGTGAAGAGCTAGTTTCTTTCTAAGTCAATCCCCTGGTAAATTGATGTATATAAGTATTGAACTAATTAGGCTGATATTTCAAGAGTTGTCAGAAGAGTCAACTAGGGCATGAGCAGATATAGTTTCTTGCCGATATGTACGACTTGTGTTGTTTATTGTGCTATGCGGATTATCCACATGAGTTTTAGTTATGTTAGAATTATGTTTATATACAGCCATCACTATGGCTATGTGGCTAATTAACGTTAGATTGGTTGCTTGGCAATGTTGTTTGAATAGCCAAGAAGGGAACAGTCTTGAGTCACTAGTGGTAGGTAAGTGCTAGTAAGTATCTTGTATCATGTTATTATGGGATCCTGTATTTTACCACTTATTATTGGCTCTTCCCTCGGGAAGCCTGTATATCGTTATTGCAAGTTTATTTACAGCCGTGTAGATGGCTTCCTTATGTGGTACACTCGTTGTACTTGGACTACAGTAGCCCTATGGCTTCTTTGGTGCTGACTGGCAGCTCACAGCTGACTTCTGACAATCAACATTTAGGTAAATACCTAAATTTTGACCATCAGAAGTGACAGTCGCTAAACACATGTTTTTGTAGATCATATGGCTTGGCGTAGGGATACATAATTTGGTCTGGTAACGTTTCAAAGCTTCTAGCTGTCAGCTGTGAGCTGTCAGTCAGCACCAAAGAAGCCATGGGGCTACTGTAGTTGGGTATACCTTGTAGACAAGTTTTGTTCGTGAGTGTGGCCACTGTAGCTCTAGGCTGTAGCTATTTTGCCCTAATTGGGGCTAATTATCCCCGTATAAGAGGGACTAGGTTAGCGTCTCCCCATTGTGACTATGATGTTAACTCACTATTAGTTGCCATATATAGAGCGTTTAATCGTTTAATTGCTAGATGCCTAAGTAGCTAAGTTTCTTAAGAACCTGAGTGAGCACAAGTTGATGGGATAATAGTCATGTCCTTTGAGATACAGACATTAAACCGAGAGAGCTCTTCCTTGAGGTCAGTTCAAGGGATTTCTCTAAATGTTTATAATTATTGACCCGCCACTGTTCTGTCTTCTCGGGAGCCTTTATGATCCTGGATATTGATCCCAAACAATAATTTGTTTTAGTTAACCACTAGTGGCTCATTAAACTGGACGTTTTGTTTTCAGTTTATTATGTATTTCTTTATCTAATTGTGATACTACACTCTACAATCGCACTATATTTACTACAAAAGACAATGGAAATCAAATTAACTATCCTTAATGTCACATATTGTACTCTGTTATGTGTCTCATTAATAAAACTCTGTATTATTTGTATTTCTTTCTTTATGTGTTTTTTTACCTTCTCTAAATCTTTAGGGAGGGTACAATTAGTTTATATTTGCAGATATCCTGGTTAAATAGTGACACGGGTTCTACATTAAAAAAATATATATAAAAGCAAGGTTTAGAAAACTTTTCTTTTATTATTTCACAAAAATTAAATTTAAATAAAAAACATTTGTGTATCTATCAGCAAGCCCCTATAATGATCACACGAAGAAGCACGTATGTTTAAAAAATGAAAATATAAGCCCGAATCGTGAAATCGATATAGCCTAATTAAAATAAATATATCACTCGTAAAAAGTAGTTTCATCTGAGGTTTTTTTAACCACTTCTTTACTGCGGTGCCATTAAGCTTCTTTTAGTAGCTTTTTCGCGAATTTGCAGACGACAAAGCCGGAGGAAATAAAGTTTATGGGGGGCCGAACTGAACTTTCAGTTTGATGGCGTCATTCATAAAGTTGACGTTTAATAGAGGAAAGTACTTTTTTTATTGATCTATTTTAGGTTTTAACGAGGTATTTCAGACATAAAAATTTTATCTTTTTTTTTTCAAACCTATAAGAAAAATGGGCGTGGTCAAGTCCCCTAATTCCATAGCCAAGTTCCTTCACTGTGTGTGTGTGTGTGTGTATGTGTTAGGAGAAGGAGGGTGAGGGGTCGAGTTCCTACACATATTAAGGGAGGGATTAAAACTATCCGGAAACAATTTATTAAAAACCAGCCTCAGTAGATCCATCTGGGATTTGAACCCCAATTTCCCTGTCTTCAGCAGGCCAATCCATCACGAGGATGACGTCTTAGACCATTCAGCCACTGAAGCGGGTCAGGAGTAAATTTGTATTTCCTAATAAAATTATTCCTACCATTGTCCTACCATAAGAATATATCATCCCATTCTTTGATTTATATTTTATTTAAACGCAATTCTTTTGGATTTTTTTATACATAAATTGATAAAATTAGTTCTTTTCCTCTCCTCCCTAGACACCTCTCTTCCGCTTTGATTAAACCACTTGTAAGGCCCCTTTCATCCCCATCGGTTATTAAACGCAATCGACCTAGGTGGTCTTGGGGTGAAGTGCTCGCCCCAGGATCCGATATTCATGGGTTCAAACCTAGCCAAGGACAACTTATTTTTATTGAGCGATAAAAATCCGTAGCTCAACTTCCTTCGAAGGGGAAGTAAAACCATCGGTACCATGTCGATTGTGGTATGTAAAGAATCCCAAGGAAAATACTTTTCCCGGCAAAATTAACAGGCCCTTTCACCCTAGCTCAAAGAAATTCTTATGTGCAGATAGAATCAGTGGGTTCAGAAAGTGCACGTTAAATACCTCATATAAACAATACTAAACGTAATAGTAGGGGAAAAAATAATCTTGAATGTTCCTGAGACTCGATCTATGAATACGAGTTTTGAAAATACTATCATCGTGGAGTGCTGGAATTGTGTGAACCGGGTAGTCTAACCTGTCCTGAAATTGGGAGAGAAAAATTAAGTATTCTTTTCTCTCCCGCTCATTCCATTTCTATTCCTCTTCCCTCGAGAATTCTCGAGCTTTGTTCTTGGAGGAACAATTCAAGTATTTATTCCACTCTCTCTCTCTCTCTTTCTTTGAGAGTCCTTTGTAATCGTGACCCTGAACATAGTGCACTTGAGAGAAGGGTTGTTCTTAAGTAGGGATTTTAGAATTTGTTGGGTTGAACAACTCAACCTCTTTGGGGTCATCTATAAACCACGTAATGCTTTGTGAGGTGAGAGAGAGAGGGTAGCTCTAATGTCTACATGATGTTACATGGCGAGAGGGTGGCGTACATCAAAGTGTTACGTAACACATATATTATAAGCCTAGTAAAATTCTGATGACGAAAAATAATATTATTGTTCATATTTCCACCGTTAGTAAACATACTAAGAGATAACTTATGATTTGTATTAAATCTGAATCCACCCTTTAGTATTACAAAAACTTCCATATGAAATTATGACATTCACTCTTGATGTGAAAAGTTACGTAACATAGGTGGAGGGAGGGGGGGGGATGAATGACCCATTTAATGCTAAACGTACACTTTGGTCACCCTAAAAGGTAACAAAACTACCTTCACGGGTCACCATATGGTACAGCTTATAAGATCGGTCAAGGAAAGACCTTTCAGGGTGAAGGTAGTGTAACCTTATTTAGCCATGAAAGATAGAAAGGTTATCTTTATTAATATTCCACTATGTCGCAGGTTATAAGATAAGGATTACTCTATTCCAGGTAAACGAAGTGTGCTTTTACTTTTTAACACCGCGTATTACTGCCCGTTCGGATTATTATATGCCTATGTACCAATTATACCAATGGTTTTAGGGATTATGAACTTTTTTATTTATAGTAAGTGTACCCGCATTTACATGGATGGAGAATGGAAACATTTTTGAAAAACCACCCCCAGTATACCCGACCTAGTTTCGGACCTCGATCTCCCCGTCATCGGCAGTCTAGTTTATTGCGAAAGTAGCGCTTTAGACCATGCGGCCACCGAAGCAAGTCAGGTATGGCAGTATGGCAGCGTAGAGTCAATTCGTGTTAGTAGGGGGTGGAAAATCACAGCTAGCAAAAGATGTAGGAAAGGTTAAAATAAAAATATAGCTAAAGATAAATTATTTGTTGTGGAAGTTTTGACTGCCAACGATGACAACAAATCAATATAATTACGACCTGCCTCGGTGGCGTAGTTAGCTAATACGCCAGTCGTGTTGAGCTAGACCACCCAGGACGGGGAGATCGAAGTTGGAATCTCGGTCGGGTGAAATGAGGGTGGTTTTCCCTAAATGGTTTTCCACTCTCTCTCTCTCTCCACGCAAATGCGGGTTCACTTCCTATAAATTCAACCTAATCAATTCCTAATCCATTAGTGTAATTAGTACTCAAGCGTATAACCCAAACGGGTAGTAAGACACTGTGCTAAATAATAATAAAAAAAGAATATAATTATGGTCTCTCAGATCATATGATTTGACGAAAGGATATATGAGAGTAGATCTGGTAAATTTTGCTAACTGTCATTTACCTACATTCTTACCGTAGATGGGGTATAAATGCAAACAAAGGCGGATGATCACACTAGAGGTGCACATATTTAATAAAAGAAACAAGACGTAACATAAGTTTTTAATTCGACCTAGGTGGTCTTGGGTTAAAGAGCTTGCTTCAGAACCCAATGCTCGCGGGTTCAAACCCAGTCAGGGTCGACGGAGCACAACTTCCTTTAGAGGGGGACGGAGGGGGGGGGGAGGGAGGTAAAACCGTGGATCCCATGTCGATTGTGGCATGTAAAGGAACCCTTTGAACTAACGTGAAAAAAAAGGTAGGATCTTTTGCTCTCGTTCATAGAAATTCTCGTGTGCCGATATAATCAGTCCGTACAGAAAGAGCACGTTTAATAATCCTCAAATAAATGAAAAAAAAAGAAGTTTGTTTTTGTAATAATCGCAGAGAGTAAGTAGTCAGTCAAACACGAAGTAAATAAAGTGGCCGCCATGAAACTTTACTTCAACCGCATCTCGACGCAGGCCTGCCTTGTTTTGTAACGCGCGCTCTACGATTCACAAAGGTTAATTACAGAAACACGTCATGTACTGTCTTTCTCCATCGTTGACTACACCCCAATGTGCCCTTTGGGCGCACTTAGGCAGAGAAGCTTCATTTTCACATTGAATTTGATTAAAAATTAGTCTGAAACAAACCCGCTTCAGTGGTTGAACGGTCTAAGGCGTCACTATCAAGTTAGACTGGCCTGCTGATGATTTGGAGATTGGGGGTTTGAATCCTTGTCGAGTTTACTGATGGTGGTTTTTCAAAATGGTTTTCCCGCTCTCCTTTCAATCGAATGCCCCATTAGAGTCGCTTTCATATATGTGTATAACCAGAACAGGTAGTAAAAGGCAACGATAAGAAAAAATGAATAAAACTTAAATGGATTTTAAATACTGATAATGCCCGCCATTTTAGCATTACAGTCTATGTATAGTGACGTTTAAATAATTATATAATCATATTCTTCGATATAATTAAATATTTGACAAAAATATTTTCTTAGTAAACGCGATTATCGCTTGTTTTCATAAACTAAACTTTAAAAAAATATCTGGCAGAAGGGTACAATATCTTTTATTTAATTATAGGTAGTAATAGATCCAACTAAATATTGAAAACGTTACATAGGGAGTTTTAACGGTCCGTTAAAATATAAATATGTCAATATTTTAATTGTATAATCACGTAGGTTAAGAGGGTAGTAACTGATCTCATTACAATATTTCGAATGCACTATCTTTGTCAAAACAACACACAATGCTTTAAATAGAATATATTTTAAGAATAGATTACTCAAATAATATATTTCTTCAATTCAAATCTTAACATTTTCTTTCAAATCTCAAATCTCAAATCCAAATTCAAATCCTTAAATATTTAAGGAATTAACAATTTAAAAAGTGAAAAATATTTAAAATAAATAAAAATAAAAATAATTTAAGCTTTGGTGCCACTGACAATTACCATTTTATTTGTCATGTCTATTAAGTCATAAACAACAAAGAGAACACTTTTCTTTTGGTAAATTAATATTATTTTATTTTTGTCATTTTTTTGTGATTTTATTACCCTCCTAACCACACAAGTCTATACTTATTTTTCATACCGATTGCTTCAATTTATTTTTCTATTTACACCGCATCTTACTACCCATTCGGGTTATACTCTTAAATACCAATTACACTAATGGGTTAGGAATTGGGAAGGTTGAATATAGATGAAGTGAATACACATTTGTGTGGAGGGAGAGTGGAAAACCATTTAGGAAAAACCACCCTCAATTCATCCGATAGAGATTCGAACCTCGATATTCCCGTCCTCGGCAGTCTAGTTAAACAAGAAACTAGCGCGTTATCTATCTACGCCACTGAGGTAGGTGCTTCAAAAACATTTTATCAAGTCAAGGCCTTCATAATTGTATTGGAAATACTTTTTTTTGGGGGGGGATTTTTACAAATCTATAATCCGATAAATATCATAGAATTTAATAGAATCGAGGATTCAGGAATCCCATTTTTAATTTCAAGTAAGCTTACCTAAAATTGCCTTCAAAATGCGTGATAATCTAAAGGTAAAAGACTATGAGGATGAATTTTAATAATAATAATAATAATAATAATAATATTTAGCACCACGTCTTACTACCCATTCGGGTTATACGCTCACATGAATTTTAAGATAGTAAATAGGAATTGTAATTCACACTGATGTCCACGTGGTTTAAACTGTTGGACTCACGTTGGTAAATATCACCTTTGACGTAGATGTCCCAGTTATCTCGGCGATGATTTTCCTACAGTTGGTTTGTAAAATGTGGCTGTCTCGTAAACTCTCTAATTGAATTGATGTGAGTGTACTTTCTCTAAGATACCCTGTTCATTACATCAAGTCGTTAACGACACTTAAGTTAAACGAATTGATTAAAAAAAAAATAGAAGCCTCTGTGTGTGTCTGGTTGTAAGTGATCCTTGACCAACCTTCCGAGTAACGGGTGCAGAACATTACCACAACCCTTCAGACTACCCACCCCCTCCCCTCCTCCTCCACACTTCCCCTCTTGACCGTCATACTGAGTAACAGATTGAAGCTAATAATAATAATATAACCCACTTCAATGAGGGCGATAATCTTCACAAACAAGCCAAAACCACTGGCGACATATTTCAAGGACAGACAGCTAGTGACTTGGGAGTGAGAAGGGATGAGTTGTCTACTCTACTCAGACCAGGCCTTACTGTTACGGCTATTGCGGGGTTGCATCAGATATCTTTTAAAAATCCGGGGGCCAAATATGAAGCACCTCAGCTCGTATCAGTTTTAATGATTTTCGGATTGAATATTAATGTTAATAAAGTACCATTATAAAGTTAAACGAAGTTGACATTAATTGATTTATTTCCTCCATTTATTATACACGTTTAAGTATACAACATAATTAGTTGAATATTGCATTTATTTGGCAAATTTTTACGCTATTAATTGAAGGTTATTTCAATTAATAAACCTCCTCAAGTACTTCTAACATTCCAAATATGTAATCTTGACATCATTTAGTTTTTCTAAAAAATTGTTGCATTAGATGCCAAAATTTCACACTATGAGTAAACACTGTGCTTAAAATATACATTTAATCTATATTTAATACACTCATCCAAGTTTCGTTTAAGAAGACCTACTCTTATATATATAATTATTATATTATTAATTTTGGGCCATACACAATTAAGGCGTCAATAGATGGGACTGCCGATGACAGGGAGATCGGGGTTGGAGTCCCGTTAGGTTGGTTTTTCCTAGGTGGTATTCCCCTCTCCCTCCATCCAAAGGTGGATACACTTCCTCTAAATTCAACCTCCCTCTTCCATAACTCATTAGTGTAATTAGTAAATATTCGTATAACCTCAACAGGTAGTTGATGGAAAAATAAATCTTCTGTCGCTTCACAACCCTTTGTTTAAGGGGTAATAAGAGCTTCACAACTCTTGTTTAAGGGGTTATAAGACAGTCAGAGAGCTTAATTCCTTAGTCTACTTTGTCATCCATCCATAGACCTACTATTTTAAGCTTTCAGTTAAGTGTCCCAAATAAATATTCCAGTATGTTTACTAAATTTTGCAAAATTCCCTCCGTTTTACTGGTTTTATCCAGACACAAGAAATTCCCTGTGTTTTTCCCGTTTTCCTTGTGCCTGGCAGCCCCGTTTATCATACATAGCTCTTTAGTGTAATTAAATATGAATGAACCAGACAAAGGAAACGTGGCGGGGTTAATAAAACAAAAAATCCCACGTTCTTGTGACAGTTTTGTGCAACAACGATCGACTGACGCTATAAGACCTTAGCGAATACGGCGAGGAAGGAAAATTGTTAAGTAGTCACAGGATGATGGGATACAAACCCTATCATAAGGTGAGATACAAATGTCGCTACCCACCGCCTTCCCCTCGTTAAGGCGCTTATTTTCAAGGAGGGAAGGTTAAGGAGAAATTGATGATAGTGAAATCAAAACGGGTTTTCAAGGGTTTTATTGAAATATAGCATAGTCTACTAAGAGTCTGTAAGAAACGTATATACTAGTGTGATTATAATAAAATTATTATTAGCACCACGTCTTACTACCCGTTCGGGTTATACGCACTTACGCTAATGTGTAATGGTAGGGTGATTGTGAGATGAGGTGATTGTGAGATGAAATGGAGGACCTACAGTTTAACGTGGAATCCGAACCACGGTGGAGGCCTGGAATCCCCCACATTCACAAGTTGTGATTAATACACGTCTTGTCAGAGATGAAGGAAGGGTTTGTCAATCAAGTAAATCTGTGCCGGGACCGAGGATTGAACCCCGGACTCCCAACATACAAGTCCGACACCTTACGCATAGACCACCGGGTCTCCCATTATAGTAAAAGTAAATATTATAATAAGATATAGGTTAGAATTAAGACAGTCGTTTCAGAAATCTGTTTTCAAAGTAAGTAGAACTGGGTTGATACCCGGGAAGTCCGTTCGTCTCCGCTGATAAACTTCCCCCTACTCCCCCCACCTTCGCCTCTGCATGGTGGCTTTTGTCACACGGTTTCAATGTATGTCAGTTAACTACACAACTTCTTATGATTATCTAAGATAGTTACACGAAATATGGCCTCTTCCACTAAGTTCTAAAGCGTAACGACATAAATATTCTGAGCTCCTAAGTTCTAAGCTACTAAATCTCTTGAAAGAGACACTTGATTCTCGTATTTAATCACCAGGAGCGGGAATATTACCCCCCAACTGTAGAGTCCCCGACCACTCAACGGTAATTGCGGATTTTTGGGTTACAGACATTATTGTTTTAACACGTGCGGTAATAAGCTTACTCGGCACCGAATAATTAAACAAACTTTGCATGTTGTTTTGAGTTACTGTTATTGTTTTGATATTGAATGCTGTTGTTGCTGGATGTTCTACTCCGACAATATTTATATTATAAAACAAGTTAAAGAATTAAGTTAAGAGCTGTTTTTTTTAGTTTTAATGACGAAATAAATCAAATATTGTTCCAGTAATTACGTTTAGTTTAATTTTCTACACCCTGTAATCAATACTGTAATTGAGTTTCCGTCATGGGCATCGGGTAATTTGACCACACATTTTAATAAGTTTATGGTCAAAGGCCATAAGGCTTATGACAAAAATATTAAATATCTATCAAGATTACAATATGTAGGATTATAACATTAACCTGAATGCATCTACTGAATCCGAGATTTTATTAATTTTGACAGAAAAAAAGTTTGTTGATATTGCAACTGTGAATGTACCTAGGTCTTACCTTAACTCATGTTAATTTCAATCCCAAATCAAGAATTAAGATTCAAGCATACTAATAAATCGTCTAACTTTGATGAACTAGGCATACTTTCTATTCATGATCATCATCAACTGTTTCCAGCTTGTGGTCGGGTCGGTTTAGTAAAATGCTTCCATATTTCTCCTTTAATTTCTACAATTCTTCTCCTCTCACTTGAACACTTCCTGTTATCTGCTCCTCCCATCTATTTCTTGGCCTCCCTCGCGGTCTTTTTCCCAAATACTTCATTTCATACATTTTCTTCTGCATCCTCTTTTTTTTCCATTCCCATTGCATGCCCATAACACCTCAGTATCACTTCCTCTACGATCTCATGTTCTCCCACTCTTTCCTGGGTAGCCTAATTCCTAATATTGTCTCTCCTTGTTACAGCTAACACGTTCCTCACAAACTTCACTCCCATGGCCTCCACTTTCCTAGTCTCTCTTACATTCGAGATCCATGTTTCCGCTACATATGTGACAATGGGTACAAAGTACACACCATACAGCACTTCCCCGCACTTCAAGAGCACTTCTCTTCTCCATAGCAACTCTCCCTGCTGTCCTCTTCACATTGCATTCTCTCTACTTCCACCTTCCGTCTCAATAACACGTCCAAAATATTTTACGTTCTGTACTTTTCTCAGCTCTACCCCATCCAACTTTATATCTTTATCAGACCTTACCCTCTTCCTTGTCATTATC
>CABFVX010000409.1:0-26049 GCA_902151425.1 Timema shepardi
AAACAACTCCAACAATAAGATCAAATTTTATTAAGAAGAGTATACACTAACAAGGCTTACAAGCCCACGAGAAAGCAGCTTAGAATACCACCTAAGGCGAATGAATATTAAAGAATGGCGCAGGCCACAACGGCCAAACACCAACATGTCGCACTCGAGACGAGTGACTATAACGTGACCCCAGAACAACAGTAAAGTGGGTCGAATGGCAATGACGGAAGACCTAATTAGGTCGTTAATCAGTATCAGGCACTCCCGATGATAGCAGGCAGCTGTTCACATACATTATCCACTTGACAAAACCCTAAGTTGCCCAAACGCATTAGCGTTATACAAATAATTATATTAAACGCCACCTGGCGTTGAACCTATAACCTTTGCAATCATGCCACTGAGCTAATGGCTAACTAACTCCTAAACCAAAGTAAGAATAATATTACATGCGCTCAAATCATATTGGTAACCCTTACGAAGGTTAGAACAATCCAGCAATATATATATATAACTCAGGCCTCACTGATTATGAGGGTAAGCTAATCATATAATCATAAGAACCTTTCTAGGATATAAGAGCCAGTCCACAGTTTGGAGATTCCCTACGCAACGCCCTTATTACTCTGTCAACTAGCTCAGAGTGAGCTTCAATAACTTAAATACTCGATACAAACACATATGATAAAAGACTACGGGCACAACACTAGGGAGCCTAACTAGTGACAAACCTTCGACTAGCACGCA
The DNA here is from genome assembly GCA_902151425.1 of Timema shepardi. NCBI lineage: Eukaryota > Metazoa > Arthropoda > Insecta > Phasmatodea > Timematidae > Timema > Timema shepardi. Next base: position 739 of record CABFVX010000409.1, read on the forward strand.
TAATAAATACACCTGATATCTCTATCTATACCACGCCGCATGCTCTGAATGCAGCGTAAACTCCTAGTGATCAGTCCAGCGCACTCCATACGAGCGTAGACCAACTGGGTCAGCAATATACCAGCAAAGTACCACGGTGTAGACGAGTAGGTGTGTACCAGCCAGGTACTCTATGTATTATTATTATTATTATTATTATTATTATTATTATTATTATTATTATTAGCACCGCGTCTTACTACCCGTTCAGGTTATACGCACTTACGCTAATGTGTAGTGGTAGGGTGATTGTGAGATGAAATGGAGGACCTACAGTTTAACGTGGAATCCGAACCACGATGGAGGCCTGGCATTCCCCACATTCACGAGATGTCTTGTCAGAGGTGAAGGAAGGGTTTGGTAATCAGATAAATCTTTGCCGGGACGGAGGATTGAACCCCGGCCGCCAGCATAGAAGTCTGACACCTTACCCCTAGACCGCCAGGTCACCTACTCTATGTAGAGCCGACGAGGGGTACCACCAAGGTACCAGGTGTAGACTACCAGCAAGATTATCAGGCGTAGACGAGTTGGTGTGTACCAGTCAGGTACTTGATGTAGAGCCGACGGAGAATACCACCAAGGTACCAGGCGTAGACCACCAGCAAGATTACCAGGCGTAGACGAGTCCGAGCGTACCAGCTAAGAACCATCAGTAGACCAGATTAGGTTCCACTAGTAATTTATCAGCTTAAGTAGACTGAAGGAAATCGAGTCTAATGCGGCGGGGGCTAGCAGTGGCGAGCCCGAGGTTCCCATCCACTGGACGCCATAGCGTCCGAGTAGGGCAGCGACTATCGGTGTTGAAATGTTGACTCGTCACTCCTTTCTTGTTATATCTATATCGGAAGGCTCCGAGGCCGGGACTAATACTGTACTAGTGTAGAGAGACGGGGCGGAGAATCGAGCCAGGCCCAGCTCAGGAAAACTGCGCCTGCGCGACCAGCTACGAAAAAGAGAGGGGATAAATAAACATTAGAAGGTCGAATATTACGACTCTTCCATGGAAGGGTAATTTAGGATAGTAAATCAGTGATGCCCGTTGAAGATCAAGGAAGATAATAATCGGTGGGTGTGAACATGGGGCCTCCAAAAGGAGCTAAGGTTAATGGGTATTTGATATTTCTTTAGGAGGTTATGTAACAATTCCCTTGTGCGAGATAATCTTGATTAGCTCGGCACATTTTTTATAGTGTTTTGTACAAATAATGTATGCATAGTTATAAAATTAATGTATATGATTAACATGTTGGAGAGAATAATACAAAAATATTAAAATTATTATTCTTTATAAAAGCATAAAATTAAAGAACTCCTTACTTTTTAGATTGTGAATCACGATTTGTTTCATGTCTACACACCACAGTTTTCTGAGTTTTTTTGTACAAACATGTTTGTAGCAATTTGAACATATTGTTTTAGGCTTTGAGAAAATGTACTGGGCTTTTTTGTTTGGTAATTCAGCTACACATTGGTGATGCCTTGCTCTAACTGAAGTTCCTGGAGGCTGCACCAATTTTTGAGGGTCATGCTGTTTTTTTTCTATACTAAAATTGCTTCCATGACAAGAATTCTATTTTTTGATTAACCAGATAAATTCTTTGCTCTTTCCTCCACAAGAAGGTCTTACTAGTTTGAGCCCAAGTTCTTGTAGGAAAAGCTTTCATCTGTTAGTTTTTGAGGAATTACAATTTTGGTGGTTCCTTTTATGTCATTTAAGCTGTAAAAAACTGAAAGTGGCCCTCTCCGCTTACCTCGCTTTACTGAGTAACATCATGCCATTTGGTTGATAGGGTGGATACTATAGGGTTAGCACATTTGTTTTGTACTATATTTATTATTATTATTGTGATTAGTTGATTTAAATATAAATTTATTTCTCAAAATAATACTAATGGCTAAAACCGCTAAGAAATGCTTGGAGCAAATTTGATTCCGGATATTATTATTGAAGTAATTACTCAAATGTTTAATGGCTTTTACCAAATCGATACCTATTAGTTGTCTGTTGACTATGAATATACAAGGAAGGATGCCACTTCGACATACTCATATATATTTTTGTATTTACTACCTTTAAGTGTTTTTAGTGTTAAATAAATTTCCCTATTAGAACATTTTTGAGCTCCATATTCCTGTTGCAACACTTTCTCCTTATGATTTGATTTTACTGTTATGAACCATTTTTAGGAAGTTCTAAAATATCTACTAACCTATCAGTCAACAAGGTCAGTGCACCAAGGTGATAGTTCATCTGCACCGCTACTCCCAAGTGGTGATTCAAGCTCAATAAATATCCAAAACAATGTTAACAAAATATCAATACCCAAAAGAGACTGAAGTAGAAATAAATATTCTGTACCAGCTATGTACTTTAAAGGTGAAGGAGATAACTACAGTTAAATTGACAGGCCAAATACTGTAGGCACTCTCAGATAATTAAGTCCATTCTAAGTGGAAATTGAGCAGCATAACCCCAATTAGGAATGCTTCAACAATGCTTATTACTTAGGAACAATTAAAGCCCACACAGAGACATAAAAAGCCTATAGGCCAAGAAAATATAGGATGGACAAATCTGTGTAAACCTAGTCTCGGCACTGAGAGTGTGAAACAATTGACGGTTGGACCCAGCTATCATCAATAGCTTTATAGAATTCATTCCCACTTACACAATTCATAATAGTGGTCAAATCCATCAATATTAATAATGGTAGAATCATTTTGCGTGTCCTCTCATTCTTTACCAATTTCTCTCTTATTTTAAGTGGTTTCCTCTTGTAGGAAGTTGCATTGGACATTTCACACAGCCTCCTGTTGAGTTCTGATAGAATGAAGCTTAAGAGATTGAGCAGTAATGATTAATGTGTGAACTTTTTTGTTTCTTTTCATTCTAAGAACCATGAGTTTGTTCGCTTTTACATGTTTCCATCCAGCTTTCCTGTACCTTCTTCCAAATAACAAAATACCTTCAGAAGCGAAAAAAGGATTTTCTTAAAGATATATACATACTTAATCACACCGTTCCCTTACAAGGTAGGCAAAAACTGTGCATATAGCTAAGAAAAACAACAATGCTGTACTTAATTCATACTCACCAACTACCTCCACACTTCCCAATCCTTGCATACTCCCTTCGCTTCAACATTTATATACAGTCATATGTGCTGTTTTATTCTTAAAACTTTCAATGTTCCTCTTTTTCAAATATTCATCTTCATTATTTAGCCACGGCTTAGTGGCCTACCCCTTCCTTTTGAACCACATACTTTACCTTCATAAATTTGCTTTGTCACTCGATCCACACTCATCCTCTCAACATGCTTCTAACCCTTTGACCTAATATTATTATTATTATTAGCACCGCGCCTTACTACCCGTTCGGGTTATACACACTTATGCTGTGTAATGGTAGGGTGATTGTGAGATGAAATGGAGGACCTACAGTTTAATGTGGAATCCGAACCACGGTGGAGGCCTGGCATTCCCCACATTCATAAGTTGTGATTAATACACTTCTTGTCAGAGGTTGACCTAATAAACTACCTTTTAAACCACACTCATTCAGTACCCATTCATTACTGACTCTGCCCATGAGTTTTTCCATATACATTTCTTAGAAATCTCATTCCAACTGCATTCACCTTTCTCTTGTTTTTCTCCTGAAAAACCCACGTTTGACATCCATAAAATAATGTTGGCATCAACACGCTTTTATATTCTGCCCTCTTTAATTCTTTCCATACTGACTTATTCTTTGCAATTGTCCACACAAATCTAACTACTCTCCGAGATGCATTCACCCATCTGTTGATTTCGACATTGATCCTTCCATTTTTACAGAATATTCTGCCCAGATACACAAAATCATTCACTTGTTTTAACAGTTTTCCACTTCTACTATGTTGACAATCCTTTCCTGATATGTCCTTATCAAAAACTATCACCTTAGTTTTAGAGACATTTATACGAAGATTCATTCTGCCTGACACCCCATTAAAACAATTTAATGCATTCTGCAAGTAACTTTTTCTCAGCCAATAATACGGCATCATATACATATAACAGCACTCACACATTCACATTGTCCCTTGTACTACAACTGTTTCTCTCACAAGCATCTCTCATACATTTACCCAAGGATACATTAAACAAACATGGATATATAACAAAACCATGTCAAAAATCTTGCTAAGTGACCAACCATTCACTCAAAGATCCACCCATCATAACACACTCTTGCTAAGTGACCAACCATTCACTCAAAGATCCACCCATCATAACACACACTTTAGTTCAATCATACACTGCCATAATTGGATTTACTAACCATGCTCTCAGAACATTCCATAATATACTCCTATTCACCACCCTAGATAAAGGAATGTTCAATTAACTTTCTTCCTTAACGCCAAACATTACCCAATCACTTGTTGCAATGCAAATATCTCGTCCATGCACACATTCAATTAAAATGCTCCCAAAAATTTCGCCTGGAAAATAATTGCCCTATATTCTTACATTCACTCTTACTGCCTTTGTATGTATAAAGGAACAATGATAATGCAATTAGAAACATTTAAAATCTCAGCACATACAGTGAACAACCTACACAATCTGGCAAGTAGTAAACTTCCTCCACACTTAAGCATTTCACTTTTGATCCTATATATGCCTGCAGTTTTGCCATTCTTTAACACTTTCATAGCGCTTAGCACCTCAACCTCGTTAGTTCTATTACTCATCATAGCATTTTCCCTATTTTCTGCATTCTATAATTTTCCCGATACAATCGCTCAAAACATTTCCTACCTTACCCTGCTCTTAGTTTTTTCATCTCAGATCATCTCACCACATTCATTCTGAATGCCAGAGGTCTTTCCTTGCACTCTTTGTTTCATTCTCTTTACCAACTTCCAGAACAGTTTATTAACTTCAAAATCAGTCAGCATTCTTTCTCCTTTTAATCTCATTAGCTATTTACTCTCCTTAACTACTTTCTTTAGATTCATCTTTTTCTCTTTGTACATGTCCCACAATCTCTTACTCATCATATTCACATTTCACTATTTACAAAAATCATTCATTTGGATACTTCTTTCTTTTCTCACCTGCTCAATCCACCATGCTTCTCTTTTTAAGTTTCTCCCTACCACAGAACCACACACATCATTTGCGCACTCCGCTAGCCTCTTATATTGTTCCAAGCACTTCCTATATAATTAGCATTTATTTTGACATTCCATTCATGCTCTTGTAAAGTTAATTTTTAGCCCAACAATCTTTAATATTCCGCGCTCACACTTTCACTCTGAATCTTTTTCACTTGCACTGCTACCTCGCAAAATTCCAACCTAATTTAATCAATAACACTAAGAGGTGATCCGTTCTACATTCAGCTCCACACACATAGTCCTAGTTTTCTTTACTAAACTTTAAGTTTCTCATCATACAACATAAAATCATCTTTCTTGAATCACTCCTTTGAGATGTATACAAGTGATAGGAAGTTGCGTATCACACCTTCTCCTGATGAGTTGATAGAATGAAGCCTAAATCAAAGGATTGTGCACTAACAATCAAATTTATTCAAGAGGCAGACATTACCTCTTTGTCCAGTGGCAACAGACTAAACAGTGAACTGTGTCTTTTTCTTTGTAAAAGCCTTAGTGTTTTCCCCCTTAAAATTTCTGTCCATTATCTTTATCTTTATATTTTGTGAAATATTTTTGATTTTGTTGTCATAATAAAACACCATCCATGTTACAACATAATGGTACCAAATAGATGTAAATATACAATCCAGGGCACTGCCAGGTGGAGGGGTTAAGGGTGTCCCTCCAAAAATTTGATCAACAGTGTTATTTTGTATTCCTCATTATGCCCGTAGCTTAGTAACATATACAATAAAATTTTATTTTAACACATGTTCAATACTTTAGAATGGGTTTAATATAAACATTTTAGTCATCCTGTAGTGTAGATATATGGGATAAAAAGAATGGAATAGTAGACAATTCAATTACAATTTTGTCAATTTAATTTATTTCCAAAAAATTATCAAAATATTACACATATAACAATTACAGGAGTTCCAATGTAAGTTCTCATAGAATTGGCTATGCTAGTTTTTAGTTTAATTGACTCTTTCAGAACAATCTGAAGGAACAGAACACGTTTCTTATCATTTCACTAACAAATATGCCAATATAGAATCATTACATATTTGTTAGCTACTGTTGAATTTTAAATTAAAAAGTTAACATTTAAAGCTAATAAATTGACATTTTATCCTGTCACTACACAAATAATATGCACTAAAATACACCAAATAATGTCATGCAGTATAAACAACACATCTCAATATTAAAATAGCTTATCTACTATTTAAAATAAGACTTCAAAACTTCTCAATCTTGCCTGAAAAGATAATTATTATTTCTTTCAAGAGATTCATTCATACAAGTTTTAGGAACATCAAGCATCAGTCTATCGCTAATTAAAATAGTGACTTTTAAAATAATATAGCATATAAGACCATTAAGTAATTAATTTGCATTCAATAAGTTGAGCCAAATGTAAAATAATTTAATCAAAATATTTTATACGTGTGTTTTACTTTTGCTCTTCCAATTACTTATTATTATTATTATTATTATTATTATTATTATTAGCACCGCGTCTTACTACCCATTTGGGTTGTACGCACTTACGCTAATGAGTAATGGTAGGCTGATTGTGAGATGAAATGGAGGACCTACAGTTTAACGTGGAATCCGAACCACGGTGGAGGCCTGGCATTCCCCACGTTCCCAAGATGTCTTGTCAGAGGTGAAGGAAGGGTTTGGTAATCAGATAAATCTGTGCCGAGACCAAGGATTGAACCCCGGACACCAGCACAGCAGTCCAACAACTTACCCCTATACCACCAGGTCACCTCCAATTACTTATTCATATTTTAATATTTTTTTTGTGTAGTATAAAATTTACTATAGAAATAAACTATTAAGTATAATATAATGGATTATTATTATTTAAAAATGTAATTAAATTACTTTTTGGTCTTGTTTACAAAATATTCATTTCAAATATATGTAGAAAAGTACAGACATCAAATACGATATATTTTGTTCAGTGCACAAAATGCTCTAACAATAAGCTGTCTCTTGACACGTTAGTAGAAGAGGAAGAAAAAAGGGCCAAGATTATTTTACTGAACTGGATATTTGGTATTTAATTCATTGCAAACACTTGTTCAATTTGATCAAATATTGCTACCAATGGAATAAAAAAGCTCATCTAGTGTCATAATCTAAATATTTATTTAAGGAAAACTATGCTTTATTTGTACCAAATTCAAGAACAAATGTCTACATTATACATAAGGATATACTTCAAAACCCAACTTTATACAGCTTAAAAAATGGTGAGGGATGGGGCAGGCTGGGGGTGAAGGGGTTGAAAATAAATATATTTTATATAAATACATTCTTAACAATAACACATTATTTTTATTCTCCTTGACAAACTGGAGATTTGATAAAGAGTTGGTATTTCAAAATTGATACCAATTCAATCACAAGCACTCATATCTCCTATATGTACCCAGTAAACAAATACAAATATTGTTATAACATAGGAATATACAAAAATACAACTTGAATCAACAGAATTTAACTAAATAAAAATATTGTGAGCGAAAAACTAATTCAATGATAAATATAGGGACCATATAAATTTCTGCGATTTAATTTGAGATTTCTTATTCCCTGTCATATTTATTTTTCTTTGTTTACTATTTTGCAAAATTAAATAATCAGGGGTGAATATTAATTTATATTTTAAAAGTTAAAGTAATGAAACAGGGCCAATAGTAAATAAACAAAAAGTATTATTGTAATATAATAATTAATATATATTCTTTTAAATTACAAAATGTATCCAATTATTTATTAAAGTAAAAATGTTTATAGTGAGAAAAAACTTAACCAATGAATTTCCCTGATTTCCCCTAATCATTTCCTAAAATTCCCGACTCAAAAGTATGTCACACCCTTCTATAACCATCCTTNNCCCCCCACCCCCAAGGTTTTTGTTAATCTTTTTATGAATATCAAGTTTTAAAATTGTAATAAACAGTTTTGTTTTTAATTTGTATTAACGGAGTCAACTAGGAATTTGAGAAATTATAAAATATATTACACAGCTAAAAAAACTCATTGTAATTTACTAATTATTTCATAATTTGAGTAAAACAACTTTTTACCGGATATTTTTTGTAATTTACCAAATTTCTGACTTATTCCCGTTTTTCAATGACCAAATTCCAGTTTTCCATAATTTTCCTGGATGGTAGACACCCTATTATTATTAAAACTAATTTGAGGTAATACAGGCAGTTATTTATTTCCTAGGTGGAAATTTTAAAAATTAACATATCACACATCAATTGAATTATTGCAATTTTAGTAAATTAAATAACACTTATATGATGAGAAAATAATCTAGTACACTCTTGACCAATAACATTATCACTTAGGCATTTTTTAAATTGCACTACAGGTACATACATTGCCATAGAATTTCTACTTTACGCAATAAAAATAGAATGCTATGTTTTTTTTTTACAATTCAAGAGCCTAACACACATACACACAATTTTTTTAAAAGGATCTTTAAAGTTTTTTTTACTAGCCCGGAAGTTTTTGAAAACCAAGGGCAACTGATATATTAAACAATATTTTCCATTTTAAAGTAAAAACTAAGTGATATTACAAGCCAACATTAATGGCTTCAAGAACCACAACACAAATTGAATAACTTTTATATGTAGATAGTTCAGATAGGTAAAAGGTCGATAGTACGACAGGTAAAAAGATAGTACACACAAAAATAGATAAGTAAAAATAACATTAATAGAGTAAATAGAGAACAAACATTATATAACCTAAATAGGAGTGTGTGAGAACCACTTTTTCAATTTGAGACAATATAAAATTAGTTTATTAAAGTAAATATAAGGTTTAGAGTGTGCTAAAATAATTCCATGTGACATTTGAGATGGCATTTTCATTGGATAATCTTATAGTTAGTTAAAACACTTAAGATATAACTCATACCCCTGTTAAATGCAATTAATAAAATGTATACAATTAAAATGAAATTGTGTAGGTTATATATACATGCATATGCTATAGATTAGTGATATTCAACCTAAGCTAACCCCTAAGATGCCTTCGCGTCCTCCTGGGGGTAGGGATACCTTAGGTTGAATATTACTAATCTATAGCATCTGCAGCTTTCTAAATTGGTTATTTAAACACGTTTTTATAAATATTCTAAAAAATGTTTGTAGACTTTAAACACACATTTTATTTTATTAGTAAATCAATATTATGTGTAATAATTACTGTGGGTAAAAATCAAGGCTCATTTATTTGAATTAAAATGTCAAAATTGTATCACTTAGGTATGTTGAAATAAGTTACTTAGTTCAATTTTAAATTAGGGTTAAGTTTTAACCAATATGGCTTCACAAATTATAGTATATTTGGTGATGGATTTTAAATTAATTACCAAGATTTTGAATAACTGTGGACTAAAAAAAAAGCCTATGTCAACAAAAGGTAGTTTTTGGTAAATTTACCAAGCTATTACTTATTTCTAAAATAATTTCTAAAATAAAGTAAATAGTTTTCAAATATGTATACAGGTTTGTGAAAACTTACTCTTCACAGCTATGAATAAACAATATAAAAGTACATACACAGTTCTGACACCTTCATAAAGTTATTTAATATTATCTTGTTTGTACTAAAATAATTATAAAAGCTATATTTTTTGGTCTTGAGTTTTGTACTTTTAAAAATATAACTTTTTAAAGTCTAAGAAATCTAAATAAAGGCAATCATTAGTTAAGTTAAAAACAAAATTTGACTTTATTTGGAACTAGGAATATAATTTGTACTTTAAAGCTTGAGCCATAAACATTTATAAAATGAAATTTTATCTTTAAATAACAGACAGGATAAAACATTGGTCAAACTCTTATAAGAACCATATATCTTCATTAATTTAATGCCTTAAAAAATCTAGGAAGGAAATAGAGCAATTTTGTGAAACAAACAGTGCATTAATATAGTACTGCACTTATTGGCATGAATATCCAACAAATTTTGTTGTTGTTATTCACTCATTTAAGGGTGTGTGCTTTTCTACAACTGTATCCGCCAAAGATATACCCTTCTCTTCTATCCGCTTTGTTAGTAAATCCTTTTGTTGTTGTGCTTCTTGTAGTTTGGCAATCAGCCAAGATTTTGACTGGATGGCTAAGGGGAAATTGTATTGGTCACTTAAAATAGTGGCAGCTGAAGGTCTTTTACTTGGATCAGAATGAACCATCATCTGAGGGGTAAAAAAAACACCTTAGAAGACATCAATAGTATTTATTTTTAACAAATGACCAAAACTAATCATTATCTTACAACTTCAATAGTAAAACTATGGTCTGTAAGTATAAGGTTAATGATATCTATATAAAAAAAAGTCTTAATGCAAAGTAATTTAAGACAATAACAACAATCCCTCATATCTACATGATAGATATTTCTGTATTTTAATTGATTTTTCAGATACATATGACTTAAAAACTACAGTTCAATTTTCAGAGTAAAAGCCAATTAGAAAATACAATCATATTTTTCTGAACCCAGCAATTATCACATTTTAGTATATAATTAGTGTTATTTAATGGGTAATGACTATATATGAATGGTGCATTTCCAAAACGTTGTAAGTGCCACATATAGGTGAAATACGTTTTATAACGGAAATGGGTTGTAAATGCCACGCTTCACGCTGTGGAGTATTCGTGTCAAGATAGTGCTGATCCTAGTGGTAGAAAATTTAAGTTGAACTGTTGTGCAAGTCATAACGTTGTAACAGCCAAGGTGCAATTCGAGCGGCAACGAAGGCCAGTTGCTTTGTAATAGTGACTAGTGACAACAAGTCTGTGTATGTTTCTTGTTTATCCGAGCTGCGTTTTTTCATTGTTTCTTTGATTTTGATTGCTATGAGTTCTAATGTAAGTCAACCTTCTAAGAAAAAAAGAATATGTGAAGATAACTGGTTTAAAAACAAAGTGAAAAAACAAAGAAATTCGGGTAGTGAATATGTATCTCCAAAAACTTTAAAGATAGTCAAAATAAAAAATTCTCCAACTGAGGTAAGAGATGTATTTATATTTAATTTAAATGTGTGTATATAAATGAATGAACATTTTTTTTACTTTTTCACTACTTTAAGGATGGGGAAAGTATTTTGATCATAGAAAAATACTCCTTTTGAGGTGTAAGTAATAATATTTTAATTTAAATATGACGTGTAAATAAATAAATAAAAAAAACTGGTTTTACTTTCTCGTTTCCTCAAGAAGGAAGAAAGTATTGTGACCGTAAAAAAAAATCTGACTTGAGATTTTAATAGATGTACTTTCTGCACCAACTGATTCAATCACACACGATAGATTTACACGCCACAATCGACATTATGATCGACGGCTTTACTTCCCCTCTGAAGGAAGTTGTGCTACAGATTTTTATGGGTAATTAAAAATACGTTGGGTTTGAATCCATGAACATCGAATCCAGAGGCGAGTACTTTACCCCTAAACCAGATCTAGGTCGACTCAACCCCTATGATTAAGAATAGTTACTTAAGGGTACTATTTTTTTCTGGTTTCAGGTGAGGTGTAAATGCACGTTCGCATGCAGATCCATACGTTTGGCATATCGACATGAGCTGTTTAACAACTTTTATGAAATAGCAGACTATAACAAACAACAGAACTATCTGCAACGATTTATCCATCCACAGTTGATCAAAAGAAGACGTTATGGTAAATACGACCATCCAAGTGAAAGCAGGAGGCAGCACTCTTTTAGTTACCATGTGATTCTTCCTGGTGGCTCAGACGTAAGAGTTTGTCTTAAAACCTTTTGCAATACCTTTGGAGTGACTCCAAGAAGGGTTCAACTGTTGGGGGAGAAGATATTGGCTGGTAAAATGGATAGTTCAGACCAAAGAGGAGGGTCACGAAGGACTATTAATAACATTGAGTGGACAGATAAAATTGTGGAGCACATTAAGAGCTTTCCCACCATTGAAAGCCACTATGCAAGGAAAATATATCCAAATAAGCTCTTCTTATCCCCAGATTTAAATGTAAGCAGGATGTACCGTGCTTTTTTGGAGAAGTATTGTTCTGAATGCCTTCCTGGCAGGCCCCCAGTTACACGACAGTGGTATAACGAGATTTTCCTTTCCCGATTCAACTTGTCATTTGCAAGACCCAAGGTTGATACTTGCTCTACTTGTGACAGCCTTGCTGTCAAAATAAAGTCAGGTGATCAATCAGCTCTTATAGAGCAAGAGTTACACCACCGTCGAGCAGAGTCTGCCACAAAATTAATGTCATCTGACATGAAAAATGCTCCAACATCTGATGCTTATGTTATTGCTTTCGATCTACAGCAACAGATGTATATCCCTCAACTCACTCATACAGAAATGTATTATTCCCAGCAGCTTGCGGCTTGCAACTTAGGAATTCACGACTCTGTCACGTGGAGGAGAACTATGTGTTTGTGGACAGAAAATTTTGGTGGAAGAGGGTCTATGGAAATAGCTTCTTGTTTGTACAAATACCTCACGACAGAAGTTCGTATGTGTGAAAAGAAGAAGCTCATTTTATGGTCTGACAATTGCGGAGGACAGAACAAAAATCAGTATATTATCGCCATGTATCTTGTTCTGTTAGCCAATAATGTATTTTCTGAAATAGTTCACAAATTCCCAGTGAAAGGACATACATTTCTCAGCTGTGACAGAGACTTCGCAGTCATCGAGAAACGTAAAAAAGTTTGTAAGGCTTACACATTGATGGATCTGGTTCGCATTATTACTAGTGCAGCCCAAAACAAACCTTTCACATGCACAGTGTTTGAAGAGTTCTATGATTTCAAAACTATTGCCCATGCTAAACTAAACACAAAGAAGTTAGGAATTTCAACAGCATCACAGCTCCGCCTTACCGCTGAGGAATTTGGTAAAGTGATGGTGGCAAAAGGAACTGGTGAGCTTGCAGGTTGGTGTAAAGGGATTAATGTGCTGAAGGAGGGAATTAAATTAGAGGACTTCAAAGACATTCAATTACCTACAGCTCGAACACATTTCGGAATTCCAGAAAAAAAGAAAGCTGATATCAGGAGAATGATTCCTTATCTGGAACAAGACGCCCGACACTATTTTGAAACAATGTTGGCACAATCAGGACAACACTGTGCTGAAGAAACCAATGGTTAAAGACAATGATAGTAAACTTTTAATAAAGTTTTACATTTTCTTTGAAAAAATAATTAACTGTTTATTATTCATTATGGTGTACTGAAATTTCTCTTTTGCAGTTTTATTGTTACGGTATATTATAATTTTTTTTTTATAAAAAATAATTCAATGTATATTCAGCTGGTGTAGCTGAATTCTTTTATGAGGTATAATTAAATTTATCATTTTTAAATCTGAATTTGTCTCTTAAGATACCAGCTGTCCAACAACAATATTGCTGGTATATACAACGTTTTGACTTGCACCTCTGTTGGCACTTACAACGTTTTGGAACTAAAGTGAAGTTTGATATTTTTTTTAACATATGTCATTAATGATAAATACATTTAAACATATTTTCTTCATTTCTTATGTTCCTTTAAATTACATTGTAATATATCATGTCTTTAACGATATTAAATTAGAAGAAAATTAGTTTTATCTCTCTCCTGAAAAATTTTAATTTTGGCATTTACGACGTTTTGGAAATGCACCATTCATATATAGAAAAATCATTTGACAAGAAAGGACATAAAAAAAGAGTGATTCAAAATGTAGGCCTATATGTATGTTATAAATGTGGAGGTGGAATATTGATGTAGACATTCTGTGCACAAATGCACATATTGTTAGTGTCCACCTGTGCATGTATGTAACCTACACCTAGCTAATAGAGTAGTGGCTCTCAAATTATGTTTTCGTGATGCCATTTTAGGTTGACAGTGCTATTTTTTTTAAACTTTTTTTTAGCACCACATATCTTATTACCTGTTCAGGTTATACACCTTTGTACTAATTACTCTAATCTTAAATTTAGAACAGACACAAAATCCATCCCCAGGCCGTCAATTGCTCACTGTGAAAGGGTAAACCCACATTCCAACAATGATAAATTTCTCGGCCATGCCAGGAATCGAGCCCAGGACCCTTAGCTCTGTAGGTAGACGCACTACTAATGAAGCTAAGCTTCATAATATTCTAGCATATTTTTTTTCTAAGTTATATCCACAAACATTTTTATAGATTTTTTTACAAATTTGCTAATTTGTTTTTTAAAAAAAGGTGGGGAGGTTGCACAACATAGACTTTCTCGCTACTGTAAAAAAAAAAATATATTTATTTAAAACTCATAAGATATTTGAAACAAGATAATAGACATGGTTGCACATTCTATTAAAAAAACATAAGCACATTAATATAGATTGTTAGAGAAAAGCGGAACATCACACCCACAGAGCATTACAGCAATTTGCAAATTTAAAGACTTCCGTTGTTTATATATATACACACACACGATATTTATACAATATATATGTCATAGGCGAATTGGAAAATCCGGCTTATTGCAAAAGGCGCCCCCAATTTACAACGAGCCAGGCTAATTGGAAAATAATATATTTGCTTATCATCCTGATCGGCCGGGGTTCAATCCTCGGTCCCAGCAAAGATTTATCTGATTACCAAACCCTTCCTTCACCTCTGACAAGACATCTTGTGAATGTGAAGAATGCCAGGTCTCCACCGTGGTTCGGATTCCACGTTTAACTGTAGGTCCTTCATTTCATCTCACAATCACCATACCATTACACATTAGCGTAAGTGCGTATAACCCGAACGGGTAGTAAGACGCGGTGCTAATAATAATAATAATAATAATAATCATCCTGATAACTTTTAGGCTTACAGGTTCATATTTTTCTGGGATGACTCTATGAATTTGTGTGCCAGAAATCTAGGTGTCACTTCTATTAGATTGGGTTGTAATATATTTATTAGATTTTATGAAGCCATTTTTTATTACTTTAATTTGTTTGTTTTGTTTGGATTCTCACGGCATACCATCAGGAATAATTGCACGTCTCACAGTTTGGGAACCACTGCTGTAGATTTTTTAATAAGCCTTCACTATATTGGGCTTATTGCAATAAGCCTGGAATCAACTAGGCTGATTGAGCAAACAAAAGTGCATTCATTTCCTTAATAGCTTAAGGCTCTATGGGCTTATTGCAATAAGTCTAAAAATGATCAGGCTGATAAGCAAATATAATATTATTTTCCAATTGGCCTGGCTAATTGTAAATTAAGGGCGCCTTTTATAATAGGCCGGATTTTCCAATTCACCTACGATATATATATATATATATACACACACACACTTATAATTCAGAAACTACAGTGACCTGGTGATCTAGGGATAAGGTGTTGGACTTCTGTGCTGGGGGTCCGGGGTTCAATCCCTGGTCCCGGCACAGATTTATCTGATTATCAAACCCTTCCTTCACCTCTGGCAAGACATCTTGTAAATGTGGGGAATGCCAGGCCTCCACCGTGGTTCGGATTCCACGTTAAACTGTAGGTCCTCCATTTCATCTCACAATCACACTACCATTACACAAATAGCATAAGTGCGTATAATCCGAACGGGTAGTAATACGTGATGCTAATAATAATAAAAATAATAAAAATAATAATAATAATAATAATAATAATAATAATAATAATAATAATAATAATTCAGAAACTATTGGTTTTATAAAAATATATTTCAAATAATGAGTTTTATATTTAATATGCCCTCATTTTTGAAATATTAAGTTATTTCGTACCTCAAAGAGGTGCGGAGATACAATACGAATTGGAAGTTTCCTTAAGTGTAAATTACCCTCAAAGTTATTTTCATGAGGAAATGAGAACTTCCATTTTGTTTTAATATTAGACAATACATATATACAAATTTTAATCGAGTCAAGTTTGATTTATCTATTTTTTCTCTTTCCATCCTTAAGTAAAAATTACTACCATTAATCTTAGGGTTGGATAGATTATTTTTAAAAAAACCTCTAAGAAACCCCATGTCTCAAGTTTTATCCCAATTGGTAAAATAGCTTCTTGTCATTGCTACAGACTGACATTATTAAAATAAAACAGCACTTTTTCGAATTAAGGGGGTCATGAAACATCAATACCCATCAAAATCTCTAATTTGATTTTTTTTGATAATTACTATTTTTTCTCAGCCATAGAGGTGTAAGGAGGTAAAAATTAACATTATATATTAATATATTAACTATTAAATTTCATCTCACGGACTATATGACTAAAAAGTAATCTATCTTTATTTATTTAACATATACACGATTGTGCATACATATTAACTAACGTCTCACGCTGTATTTTTTTTCAGGGCCATTCTTAAAATTATTTTATAAGGTTTTTTGCTAAATAGTTAATAAGTGGTTTACAGCATCTTGGTAAAACATTTAAAATTATTAAAAATGGTTCAAACTGCAGCATAAACCTACCATGGAGTGCGTTTATGATTGTTATTCAATGTCCGATGATTTTACTGGTCTATTAGCGACTAACCCTTAAAATATGAGCGATAAATGACCTTAACACAGAATTAGCCCTAGATAGCTTAGTGGTAAGATAATTACGTGCTAAGTTTGAGGTTCTGGATTTGGTTCCAGATTTCAAAAGAATTAAAAAAAAAAGTTAATTATTTAAGTTCACTAACATGATATAGGTTTGAAGTTACTTCAACTTGTTAGTGGTTTGGTCTTTCTGAATTTCTTCGTAAAAGCGTTTCATTGCCTTGGAATACATATGCCTTTTGACCTTCACAGCTCTTTTGTCATCTTTAAAACTTTTGTGGGTCAATTTTTTAAAATAATAAAATCGTTTTTCCACTATTATTATACTTCATACATCCCTAAAGACATTAAATGCAATTACACTCAGCCACACTGAAAAAAATTCTTTCATCAATGTCGCACTTGTCACATTGACTTGGAAATGGCGGAGAGCCAGGCAACAATCTCTAAATAGAGATGGTGATGTGTCAGTGCGATAAGCTGTACAAACATGCCAAAACCACTAGCGACAGATTTATGGTTTCAAGGACAGACAGCTAGTGACTTGGAGTGAGAAGGGATGAGTTGTCTACTCTACTCCAACCAGGCCGTTCTGTTTCGGCTATTGTGAGGTTGTATCCGATATATTTTCAAAATCCGAGGCCCAAATATGAAGCACCTCAGCTCGTATCAGTTTTCACGAGTTTCAGATTGAATATTAATGTGAATGAAATACCATTATAAAGTTAAAATAAGTCGGCATTAAGTGATTTACTTCCCCCATTTATTATACATGTTTAAGTATACAAAATAATTAATTGAATATTGCATTTATTTGGCAATTTTTTTACACCATTAATTGAAGGTCCAATGAAATAATA
This sequence comes from Timema shepardi, assembly GCA_902151425.1. Taxonomy (NCBI): domain Eukaryota; kingdom Metazoa; phylum Arthropoda; class Insecta; order Phasmatodea; family Timematidae; genus Timema; species Timema shepardi. The sequence continues at coordinate 18,395 of CABFVX010000409.1, forward strand.
TTTATTTCAATTAATAAGTCTCCTCAAGTACTTCTAACATTCCAAATATAAAATCTTTGCATCATTTGGTTTTTCTAAAAATTGTTGCAATAGATGCCAAACTTTCACACTTTGAGTAAACACTTTGCTTAAAATATACATTTAATCTATATTCAATACACTGATCCAAGTTTGGCTTATATATGTAAAATTATATTATTAATTTTGGGCCATACACCCTTAAAGGTTAAAAGTCCCATACAGACCAGTATGTTTACTACTTGTGAGACAAGCAGGTAGCCTGATAATCTGGTGATTCAGAGTTGAAAATACTCTTGTCCTTTGTTCAATATGAGGGGAGGGGATTACGGATGTTAGCGGAAAGCAAGAGGTTGTGGCCTGCCTAAGGGTTGGAAGAAGGGGAGGGGTTTTTATAATGGCTGGTGGAGAGACAGATAGTTGGGTGCCATGTGACTTGTTCTCGGTCTACTAGTGAAAGTGCTTTCAATGAAACATTTATAAAAGGATAGAAATAGCGACTCTACCATATTTCACAGTTCATGAAAATGAAAGTTCATCCATTTGAGTGCATCTGTTAGTCTGTTGTTAGTGAACAGGGAGGCGACCCAGACAGAGTTGAGATTACAAGGGGTGTCAAGTCTAGAGAACATTTAAGGTGTTTCAAACCAAGAGAAAATTTAAGGGATGTCAAACCTTGAAACAATTTAAAAAGGTTTCAAACCTAAAAAACATTTAAGGGGTGGCAAGCCTAAATAACATTTAAGAGGTGCCAAACTTAGATAACATTTCAGGGGTGTGTCAAGACTAGAGAACATTTAAAGGGGTCAAGAATTAATTTTATCATTTATTACTGTTGTGTTATTTTATTAAATTTATTGATGTATAATATGAAAGTAGGAGAGGTATGAGCGAGATTAGTAATAACATTCAGATTACAGCCAGTCCCTGTGATGAATGGAGAGAAGATGTCGCTTGTAGGGTCAGTTGGTGGGCTTGGCAGACTCATGTGCATTAGTACCTTTTGGCTCAATGAGGAAAGCAACAAGAAACTACCGCACTCCTAATTTACCTAGTAAGCCTTTTCAGTGCTGCCTGGGATTTCAGCTGACAATGGAATTGTTTAGGATCCAACCAAACTTTGGGTTGAGTACTAATCATCACACAGATGAACATAGGCCTTGCATATTAGAAAATAAGAACTAAACTTTGAAATGATAGAAACAATGAAAGAATCAAAATATGACCTTGTTTATTAATCACCCCATTATTTTACCCCTTCTAATAGTAATAATAATAATAATAATAATAATAATAATATTTTAATTCAAAGTAATATAATCTCTACAGCGCCCAATTAAACATTTTCCATGCAATTTTTAAATTTAAATTTCTTTCAAAATCTTATCATAAAATCTATAAAAAAACTTAATTTAGGTGAAATATAAAACCAGATTTTCAATAGGAATTTATTAATTTAAATTATTTTTATCAAAAATGTAAGAAAAATCTACTATTCGATTTGTACTATTCAGTATTTGTTCGAAATTTTGATATTTGATTCAATAAATAATCCTATTCTCACACCCTTAGTATTTAACATGCTCTTTCTGAACTGACCAAGTATATTAGACTATATCTGGATTTAAAATTTCTTTTCTGCACTGAAAATGTCAAACTTTTTAATTTTAAAAATTATTTTCAAGAGACAATTAGGTAAAGATTAACTTTCATTATTAGTTACAATAAACTACACCTGATGTCACTGGTGAGTAGTATGCTAGAAACATCTATTGAATATAGGAGAACTTTTACAAGGATAAAGTCGCAAAAACACAGCCAAATAGACACTAGGCTGTCAAAGATTACGATGCCCATATCAGACATGCAGTTAGGGTAAATCAAATAAAGCTGTGATGCAGCATGCGCAAAAATTTAAATAAATGTCCAAAGGGACATTTCAAACAGTTAGAAGCACCTCCTGGACTATCATTGTAAAGAGTGGTTATTTCAAAGATGCCTAACATTGCTATGAAGTAACTTATGGTGAAATCTAAATCACTCATATTTCATCTGTTCATTAATCACATATGAATTAAATTCCCATCACAGTTGGAATTTGAGACATTCACTCAGGGCTCAATGATCAGAAGCGAGAAAATTATGCCTATTAATGCTTACTCGCAGATTTCAGGGTGGCTACTCAAAATCCATACCAAAATTCCCTAATTTTTCCAGGTATTAAAGAAATACATCATTTATTGGCCTTAGCTAAATAAGAAGTAGAAAAAATTAATTAATCTGATGAATTAAACAAACAATAAACAAGTGATAAATGGGAAGATTTCAAAAAATATGATCTCCAGCTGTGTTGCAAGTAAATTAATGTTTAAGAACCTAGGTAATAATAATATAATATTTAGGTCTACCTGATTAAAATGAGCTTTAAGCTTTGATATATTGGTTCAACAATAAAATATAGTAATGTAAGCTACCAATATGCACACACACAACAGCAGTACTTAATGAATACTAAAATCTATGTATGAAGTTCTTATTCTTGTTTAAAAAAACATGATTAAGTATATTTAGATTTCTAATAGAAAAATAAAATAATTTCAGCTGTATACATTACAATAAGTCTTTAAAATCAGAAAATATTTTAACACTTATTTTTAAATCAAAGACGTTAAAAAAACGTACAGTTCAAAATGTTGAAATGTGAAGTCAGTCAGGAATGATAAATATGCCTGATTTATTTCAGGGCTTTATTTTGTCTTCAATCATGGCAGATGCGTTTTGTGCATCTTCCACAATTTTCCGGTGCTTTTCTTCCAATCTTAATCTCTATGGATTTTCTTCTCTTTTCTGTTGCTTTCTGTGACTTTCCAATGTTTTCTTTCTCATAGGGCTTAGCTGCTTCTTTGAAGCGTAAATGTGCATTGCGAACTGCATGTAACAGTAACTTAGAAATGGTTAGATAGTCATTACCTTCTATTGTTGTCACTGCATCATACACACAACGCCGGGATATCTAAGCCAGTTCTCTCATTTTTTGAAATATACATTCTGTGTTGACAGAGAAGCCTCGCTCAATATTTGCATTTCCATGAGAGAGTACAGTGAAACAAGTTTCATGACTTTAGAAATGTTATTCGATTTGTGCTCTTGGGAAACTCGTCGCCACAGGTTGTCAATTCATTCTTGTTCATGAGAGTATTTCTTCAGTGTCACCATTACATTTGGCTTTAGGCATATATTCTTGAATTATCGAGCTACCTTGTCAGCTGTTGTACCTACAAGCCACCTTGCATCTATTAACGTTGACAATAGTGTCTCCAACCATTTCGTAGGAATTGTTGGATTAGCAGTAATAATAGTTGGGTCAAAACAGGTCACTACTTTAGTCAATCCATACACAAGTGGAGCATGCTTCAAGAGCTTCACGACAAATTTTTGCAAGCACTTTCTACAATCACTACGGAACTGTAGAATTTGTAAAGCTTCACCATCAGAATTCTCGAGTTCATCGTGGGTTACAAAACACAAATCAATTTATTTGACAAACTATTTTCTTCTTTAGAAACATCAACAACGTTCACAGATGCCATAAATACTGAAAGCAGCTTCACAAGACGCTCCATGACGTTAGACAAAATGGTTGTTAATGCTGTGTATAAGAATGGGGCTAGTGGGGTAATTGTTTGAAACTCTCTCAGAAATGGTTCTAACTCTTGGTCCAACATCTTGAAAATGGCTAGCTTAGATGACAGAATTTTGTCTTGGCTCTAATGATTGCTGGCACAATCTTGAAACGTTCACATATTGGAGCTTTTTTTTTTATCAGGGAGTTGACCCGAAACCAGAATCAGAATCGGAACCCTAAACCACTATTCTGAAGAACCAGAATTGGCACCGTTGTATAATTTTAGGTTCATAAAGGTTCTAAAAGGTTCTTCAAGGTTCTAAAAGGTTCTTCAAGGTTCCTAGTTTTACAGAAGTGTATATAATTGTGACATGTTGCACACTTATTTTCTTTCCTTAGCTTAGTTTAATTTTGAAATGTTGTGTTTCCCCCTTTCTAAGTAAGTTCTGAAAGGGCTTAATACATTATAGTTTACTACTTTGTTTGAAACCTCTTTTGTAAGATGATTAGAAAAGAGTTAATGAGCTCTTAGCAATACACACTAATGAGTTTAGATTCCGGAGGAATGTCATGACTGTCACATTGTTCTGTGTTTTCCGACTATAATGTTTAGGCTAGAAGTTTAAGAAGACATAATTAGCTTTGATAGACAGCATATCACATTCCACAGAAGTTGAAATAGGAAAATTAAGAAATCATCTCTTTTGGACACGCAGTCTAAAGGGCCCTACACATACAGGTTCACCGTACGGTGACGCCTGTCCGGTCTGACCTGACAGGTAAAACTAATCGTGTAGAGGAAAACCTGTGGCTTGTTCAGTTATTTTTAAGACCTGTTGAAACTGAAAGTGTAGTGGCATACACAGGTAAGCCCATCAGTTCTATGTTAACTCTGGGCTGCTACACGTGTATGTAAGCTATTCAATTAGTAATATTCAATAATAAGTTTTAGTAGTCCAATAGTGTATTAAGTGTAGTTAAATTTGTATTTTAATTAATTATCATACACACATATATTATTATTATTATTATTATTATTACTAAGTACCGAGTCTTACTACCCATTTGAGTTATACGCTTTAAGTACTAATTACACTATTGGATTAGGAATTGGGAGGGTTAAATTAGAGGGAGTGAATCCACATTTGCGTTGAGGGAGAGTGGAAAACCATTTAGGAAAAACCACCCCCAGTTCACCCGACCGAGATTCGAACCTCGATTTCCCCGTCCTCAGCAGTCGAGTTCAGCGTTAGCCAACTACGCCACCGAGGCGGGTTACAGACATAATATAGGGTTTAATTTACAACCTTTAAATCAATTTTATCAATTTTTTATATACAATTTAAAATAGTTTTTTAAAATAAGGTGTTTACTACAAAATTGGCAGCTCCAAAAGAGTACAGTAATAAATTAACAATTGTATATTTGGAGACGTATAACAATGAAACCTGCCTTTGGAAGGCTAAAAGCAAAGAATATTCAAATTGGGCACGGAAAGCGGCAGCGTACTACAGATTAGCACAATTACTGTATACTGTATATCCAGGAGCGAATTACGAGACAGCGACAAGAAAATAAATAATCTGAATAGCAATTTTAGGGAAGAATGAAAGAAAGTTACTGCAACAAGATCAGAGTAGAACTGTGATATTATGACAGATGAACCTGAATAGTGTAGGGGCAGAAGACCTGTCAGGTAAGACCGGACAGGCTTTACCATACGGTGAACTTCTAAGGGTAGGGCCAGCTTAAGCCTATTGTACCTAGTACTCCCTGGAAGTGAAAAATTATAATCTGGTGGTTGGTTGAACAGCTTATAATAGCGGGTTAAGGGAGATGTATGGTGGCAAAATGCAAATTCTTTCACTAAAGTTTAAATTAGGAAGTAGCTCAGTGAATGTGTTCCTTGTGTACAGTGCGGAGGTGATTATATTTGTTTGTTAGCAAGTGGTTTAAATAATATGATGAGGCGCGTTAAAGAAAACTCAGTTCGGAAGTTTTTTGACTATGAGATTGACGGTGACAGATCAAGATGCAAATTAGAAGGATGCACTATAGTTATTAAAGTATGTTTTAATATTTCTTTAATCTAGCAATACTTTTGATCCAGAGTGTTATTTCCAAAGTGGATCTCCACTCTCCTTCCATACAAATATGGATACACTTCCCAAAAATATAAAATATAACCTTTCTCATTAATTAAAAAACCATTAACGAAATAAGTACATTGACATAGCCTGAATTGATAGAAAGATGCTAAAGAATTAAAAAAAGGAATAATTGAAGCACTGGAACCAGAACCGTAACATTATCAGGAACAGAAAAGAACTGGAAGCTTTATTGTGCTCTAACCAGAACCAGAACCTTTAAAATGTTTGTTTAGAGAACAGGAAATGGAACCAGAACCAATAAAAAATTCGGTTCAACTCCCTGTCTTTTATCATGCTCAGCATAATTTACAAATGCAACAAGATTTGGAATAATGTCAATTGCTCTTTGTGCAACACCTGCATTTTCAAACCACCTAATTGCACAAAATCTGATTGTATTACTATTATTGGACAAATTCATCAATATGATCATATGTGGCATCTTTGTGAAATTCCAGATTATAAGATAAAATTCCCTGATATTTCCAGGTTTTCCATATGAGTAGCCACCATGGCTTTAGATGGATAGTCTTACTACTGGCAAGGCAGGTGTTTAAAACTCAATCAAATGTGGTTTTCAATTCTCTTCTCTTGTGAATACAGGTAGAGTTGATTAAACATCACCATCCTATATTAGATGAATTTTTTTTTTATGTATGTTAGTAAGTGTAAAATGTGGTAGTGGTAAACCTAAACTTACCTTGAGTAAGTCGTTAAAATGTTGGTCACAATGTTCTATTTCGTCCAAATGGCTGTCTCTAATGCTATGCCAAACTGGACCATTTTCGGGTAGTGGCTTTAGAGTTGCAGCTTCATAGAGTGTCAAGGCTGAAACCATAGATCTAATGCTCAATCACTTATGACAAAATGTTAAAAATATATATTAGTGCTCAAAATCTTAAAATTCTGCTAAAAATAAATAAATAAATAAATAACAGGGTACCTACTCGATCTAGGGGTTGGGGGGAAAGGGGGGGGGGCGGAAATCCTTGAGAATTACAGGTTTTTCAGTTTTTCCCTTGCTTGAAAAAACTTATATTTTCCCCATAATACAATTATAATAAAAATTATCTGTACTTGGCTTTTTGATAACAAATGTAATTATCAAATAAGGTGTTTAATGGAGTGAAAATTTCTTTCAAATACAGATATAAAAAATTGATATGTTCATAAAGGCACTCTGAATTTACAGAAAATCCACGTTCCAGGTTTGCTTTTCCGAGCGAGAGGCAGCATACCGGTTAAACAAATGTAAGAAAATTCTTATGATTTTTGTCAACAATATCCCTACAGAAATGATCGATATATATTTCACGGTACGAGCAGGATTAAAACTTATTGAATGATTTTTTACCTTCTCACTATCTTACAGGTAGAGAAAATTTTGATAAATTTCAATGTTTCATGACAGGGTTGCCACTATTTTCTTATTACCAAATTCCCTGTGTTTTCCAGGTTTTCCAGAGGAAATTTTCATTTTTCAAGACACCTAATAGATATTATAAATATAATTATAGAGGCATTTAATTTTTTTTAAAGAAAATTTTAGAAATGAAGAGTGGTAATTGTCATTGGAAGCATGTTTTATTGTGCAAGAGAAACACATATTTAAGAATTATTTGGAAAAAGGATGACAAATTAATGACAAATTTTCTAGAAGGAAAAATTGGTTATATTTTCGGTCTACCCTAAATGGAATGAAAAAAAAAGGAAATACCAAAAATACGATTTTGAGTTTAAATGTGGTATCTATTTTTTTTTATAAGAATGTATTACTTTGTTTAGAAAACATGTTAACCAATCTTAATTATTGCTTATGTACTAAGGAGTAAACTTTATTAGCGGGGGTGAGTGGAGGAAGC
>CABFVX010000409.1:28212-49775 GCA_902151425.1 Timema shepardi
GGGGGTGGAGGAAACGAGACGTTTGTGTTATTGGCGGGGTTGAGTGGAGGAAGCCGAAAAGGCGCGGCATTTGCCGAACGAAAACGAGTCGTCTCAGTTGCACTCAGGACTTATCTCAAGCTGGTGAGGTGCTGGCTGGTAAGCATAGTAATCATAAATGAGACGTATTCCAATCAGACTGCTCAATTCTCCAGTTACAAATTTTAGTCTATATTGTTCCTACTATTTTAAGCTTGCAAGCACTGTATTGCCCAAATTCACTAACAAATTCCAGTAAATTCTAGCTTTTTGGTGAAATTCCCCGTGTTTTCCCGGTTTTTTCCAGACACAAACAAATTCCCTGTCTTTTCCCGGTTTTCCCTGTTTTCCAGGTGTGTGGCAACCCTGCATGAACCCCTCCACCCTCGAGTCCGAAATAGTGGTTTTTGAATTTCCGTCTGTCTGTAACTCGGAGTAGAGCCTAAACTGTTTTACCGATCAGGCTAAAACTTGGTATCTAGGGTTGCCTCGGGGGGTTTTTGGAATTGGATATTTAACCTAAAATCAAGGGTAGTTTACTAAAGGGCAAAAAGCAAAAAAATCGGCTTTAACAATTTTGATTAAATTTCATTTCTATGCATTGTTCAATATTATAAACAAAACGGCTACTCTCATTTTTTTCAGCAAAATGGTTTTAAGGGTTCCAGTCTGATGTGTAAATTCTCATCTTTTATCATATCTCTGAAACTATTTGATATTAAATTACTTATCATTGCAAATATTTTATTTGAAACTTATTTTTATAAAACCAATCATTTTCAAGCTATACGCAAATACCAAATCCAGTACAAAAGTAACAACCCCACCGCAATTGGTTAAATGGTTCAGGAGATAAATAAATCCGGCCGTATCTTTAAAAGAAAATCAAACCCTGACTGTATGTTGGCGAAATCCTCTCCTAGGAGACATCATGATGAATAGAAATAAATGCACAGCAATAGGTTGTGAAATTCCAGGTATCCTTGGTTATAGACAGATATTCTTAAATATAGTACAAAGCTACAATATATTTTGAATATATTTATATTCCAAACCTTAATAAAGCAGAGATATTATGTAAAGTGGTTTTAATCTTGTAAAACAAAGCAATATTTATCCTGGCTTTTCAATTATCATTTAAACCTCCTCACTCTGATATTGTATTATTACTTGCCTACGACATGGCCAGTTTTATTGTTTGGATTTCCAGAATTGATTTAGTAAAAAATAGATTTGACAAAAATAATCACAGTTAACATTATACTTTAAATTTATTATAAAATGATAATAATCAACGCAAATCTTAATAAACCACACCTTTTCTTAATCCAAGTATTAATTATTAAAGCGTTTTACTAATAGTTATATTATAGCCGCTATGGTAACATTAAATAAAGTATGGAATTGAACTATGCTCCCACAAAGTTATACACAGTCATAATAACTTTGAAGAAACAAATAAATTCACTTTTATAACTAAAATATGTCCAATGGATGAGATTTTAACAATATTTATTTTTTTCCCACCTGGAAATAATATAAAATATTTTAAATTAGGATTGGGACCCTTAAATTACAGAAGTTTTTTTTAAACTCAGCTTCTTACAAATAAAGTAAAAATCTTTTAGAGTTAATCTGTTATTTACGTTACATGTGTTGAATATAATAATTAATCATTAATAAATTTATAATTTGCTATAAACAATAATGAAGATTCTGGAAAAGGGAAGACTTGCTTTATGTTACCATGTAAAACCAATCAATGTGGGCAACAGTGCCCAAATAACGTTTGATGTGGTTAGACCTTTAATAGTTAAAAAAAATACCAGCCCATATGTTAATGAGAGCAAACATAATTAATTAACTTAGTATATAAATATTAGTTATTGATGTTATCATTATCAGAACAATAAAGTAAAATTAATTAATTAGATCAAACCATTCAGGCACCGCTAAAAGACATAACCCCTCACCCATCACTCCTTCCCAATAGTCAAGAAATAGTTTAACGACTTAAGGCCTTCTCTAACCTAGGTGTTGGGTGTAGCTAGGCAAACTATTCTGCAGTCATGGTTGGAGGAATATCATACCTAACGGGCTCAGTGAATTATAAGTTGCTACCTTTCAATCTTGATGGAGTGTACATACAAATAAATTTTTTAAATTCAATGCATAGTATAGGCTATTTCTTTTAGATGATATCAGCAGCTTCACTTATAAATCATTTTGTAACTTAGCATATTGTTAAAATTAATATCAAATTTCCCACTAACAACATAATAGAGCTCTAAAACTACTTTCAAATGGGTAGTCTAATTAAATATTTCTATCCATTTTGAGTTATCCTTGATACAAGTTGAATTGTCATGACAAGGCAATGAAAATAAAAATAGTTAAGTAGATCTCCTAAGTAATTGAAAAGACATTAAAATTTTAAGATGGTCCCTTTCTCAAATTATAACTTCAGGTTGATTAAAAATTTAGCATTCATAATACGTAGGCGATTGATTGTTATAGAGTTTAAGATATTTATAAACTTGTATTAACACATTCGAGCTCTACAACATGCCTAACATGCTGGTAGTGTAGAAAAAATTCCTTGAAATGAAAACTGATACAGGCCACAGGCTGGAAACAATGGATATAAAATTAATTCATTTGACTACAAAACCAGTCTTAGTTACTATTTAGTTAAAGATTTATGTTAGTTAACCTGCATAAAATCAGTATTGATAAACATTGTAATAAATATTTATCCAAATTTATCCCATCTAAGCAAATAAATATTTACTATTTCATTTTGTCAACTAGAAATATTATTTTAATCATCTTATTTTTAATCATAAAGTATAAACATTAACTTTTATAAGCATTATAAATGGAATTTAAATAAATCTCGTAATAAGATAATTTATAGTGAAAGCTCTTATTAGACGCATGTACAACTGGGCATAGAGTAATTGAATTGGAATCAAAGACGTGATGTGATGATGCACGATTATTAAATTAAGGACTAATATATGAAATATTTCAAATTTCTAACAGCTTGAGGTTCTTACATTTTCTTATAGGGTAATTAAAGCTATAGAGGTTTATTTTGAGGAAATGTAAGCTCATTAAACATTTATATGAACTTTTTTGTAATTGTTAACTAGTAAAATTGTAATGTATTAAAAGACAGTTTGAAATCATTTTGAGTTTTTTTTTAGTGTTGTAGATATTACTAAATCATGTTTTTTGAAAGGATTATCTATAATTTGAATACCACTATTTACAGCTTTTAGAACATTTTATATAATATAGTGGAACCTGACTAATTCAATTTCGTCTTTAATTCGAATTTTTCGCCCGGTCCCGGGAATTTTGTATTAAAACAATGTTAAAAAATTATGGATAGTTCGAATTTTGTTTTGGTTAATTCAAACTTTTCTTGAGTTGTAATGTACTGTAAAGTATTGTTTTCCTAAATCTAGTTGCGGTGCTGTGTTGTTCTATTTTTGGAAACAGGGGAGGCGATGTTGGATTGCGGCCAGTACTCTTTCTTTTCCACGCTCCTCCCCTACTCACCCACACATATTTGTTTACACGCAAAGTTCTGTACTCCGTTAGCCAAGGTCGAACCTCTCGAGCAGTTATGTGCGCTGTTCTTAGTGATTCGGTCATAGTGATATTCTCGTGCCGTGAGAGTATATTTTGTTTTGTTTTGTTTAGTAAATACTGTATGCTAGTGTTTGTGTGTATATATCGTGATGTCACTGTCCAAGCCACAGCCCTATAAATCATTAACTTTGGCCAAAAAAGTAACGGTGATAAAGGAAGTGGAAAAGGGAGTTAAAAAGGAATCAGAAATTGCAAAGGCCTTCAGAATTCCCCCTACCACACTTTCAAATTTTTTTTAAAAACAAACAAAACATTTTGAGCAATGAAAATGAGAGTGGAAAAGTTAGAAAAAGATAAAGAGGACCAGAAAACCCAACTGTGTATTGAAGTGGTTCAAACAAGTGTGAGACAAGAAAGTCCCAGTGAGTGGTCCTCTTCTTAGAGCAGAGGCTGAACATTTCACATCTGAATTAGGAAAAACAGACTTCAAAGCAATTGCAGGGTGGCTAGATGGATTCAAACAACAATATGGAATTTTCTTCAAAGCTGTATGTGGTGAAAGTGGTGCTGTTAATGTGCATTCAGCCGATAATTGGAAGGAAGACTTGAAAGAAATATCCAGGACACAGAACCAAAAAACATTTTTAACGATGATGAAATGGGACTTTTTTTTATGAAACTCTGGCATTTTAAGGTGAACGGTGCAGTGGGGGAAAGCTTAGTAAAGATCGAACAACACTGTTAGTTGGAGCAAATATGAATGGTTCTGAAAAGCTGCCATTGTTAGTGATTGGAAAATCGGCTAACACGCGTTGCTTCAAAAATGTAGAATGGAAGCCAGTGGAATACCGAGTAAGATAGAAAAGCATGGATGACAGGTGATCTGTTTGAAAAATGGCTTTTAAATATAGACAAACAGTTTGGTAAACAAAATCGGACCATTCCTTTATAGAATGACAATTGCACTGCTCATAACAGAGTTTTTCGCCAAATATGACATCAGTTCTTCAACCTATAAACCAAGGGATAATTAAGAACCTAAAACATTTCTACAGACAATTGTTGGTTGAAAAAATTGTTGCTGAAGATTTGTCTATTCATAAAATTTTGATTGACGGTCCTCAAGAATGTGTAAGCAAGCATGAGAGCGAGTGAAAGTTGAGACCTTTAAGAATTGTTTTAAAAAAGCTGACTTTATCAAGAAAAAAAAAGGTTGGAGAAACTGTGACTGAAGCTGTGCCAGCTATTGACAACTGGGAGGAAGCTATTCCCGATCCTGCTTCTCCTATGTGGACTTCGTCAGTGTGGATGAAGATGTGGCAGTGTGTGATGAAGTTACTGATGCGGACATTGTCGCCGAAGTTCTCAACAATAACATCCAGGCTGAGGATAGAGCATCTGGTGATGAAGAGGACAATTCTTCAGTAGTTCAGGAAAGGCCTATCCCGAGTGCACATAAGCCATGGACCGTATACAAGAACGTAGGCATTTTTAAAAATAAAAGTCACAACATTTTAAGTAATTCAATTTTGCAGTCAATAAACCAATTAGAATCATACATTATGACTGAGAGACTTAAATCAGGAAAAAAGATTAAAATCTGACTTTTTAAAGAAATTGGTAACAGATAATGTCCAAATACGTTAAATAAAGTTTTTAAGCTTGGTCAACCCTTCCTTCACCTCTGACAAGACATCTTGTGAATGTGGGGAATGCCAGGCCTCCACCGTGGTTCGGATTCCACGTTAAACTGTAGGTCCTCCATTTCATCTCACAATCACCCTACCATTACACATTAGCGTAAGTGCGTATAACCCGAACGGGTAGTAAGACGCGGTGCTAATAATAATAATTAAGCTTGGTTGCAAACTTAATTGTGTTTCTTTTCAATTCCTTTTAATTAGAATTTTTTGATAATTCAAATTTTTTCCTGGTCCCCTCAAGTTAGAATTATCCAGGTTCCACTGGATTTATTATTTATAAAAATGAGTATGAATATAAATGAATATTTATTATTTTATTTAAAGCCAGACATTAGACAAGTTTAAATTTACTTGGGCCCTATATTAAAAATAAAAGGAAAAAGTCATCAACATCCAGGCATCTTTAAGCTAGTAAGAATAACTGATCAAGTGATCATATTCCTAGGAATATGTAATGGTATTGCTTTACTTAAGAGGAAATTTACAAATACCTCATGCTCTTTCCTGGGCCTTTTGGCCAGGTGCGCCGCTCAACTAAAATCAATGTTTGATGCAAAAAAAAAAAATCAACACCCAGACATCTTTAAGCTAGTAAGATTAACTAATCATATTCTTAGAAAAAAAAAGTCATCAACATCCAGGCATCTTTAAGCTAGTAAGATTAACTAATCATATTCTTAACAATATGGTATCCTGATACTGCTTTATTTAAGAGGAAATTTACAAATAGCTCATGTTCACCCTTGAGCCTTTTGACCGGGCACACTGCTCAGCTAAAATCTATGTGTGTTGCACAAATCATCAAATATTATGTCCTTGCCTGGATACTTAATAGTGGCTTTTTGCTCAAACACATTTCTGGGGAGAGCACTGAGTATGGATAACACATTACAGGAATAAACTTTACATAATGAACACACTTTTTACCTAGTGAGAATATGTCGGCTCTTGTTACTTGAGAGAAGTCCTCCTTTTGAATTTCTCTTGGAAGATATCTAAAATCACCTTTCTCCAGCTTAGGATTTTCTATATTTGTTACATGGCCTGTGTCACCTATAAATGAATGAGCAAGCAATTATTAAAACTACAATTGTTATTACTTTATATAAAGGTATCTATTATTCAAATAAATAATGTTCTAGTTAGTGTGTCACAAGTAGTTTTCTTAAAAACCATTGGCAACATTTTTTTCCAGAGGAGGAATGAACTTGACTCCCGAGGACGGGGAGATCGAGGTTCAAATCTTGCTCCGGTGAACTGGGGTGAGTTTTTCCAAAATGGTTTTCCATTCTCCCTCCACACTAAAGTGGGTTCACTTCCTTTTTATTCAACTTTCCCAATTCCTATCCTATTAGAGCAATTAGTACCTAAGCGTATAACTCGAACGGGTAGTAAGATGCAGTGCCAAGTATGTGTATATATAAAGGTAAAATACAAACTTACCAATTTTATATGTATATCGTTTTTCAGCATAATCATTACCATGACTACCACCATCTAGGAGAGGAAACATTTTTTCTTTTTGAATAAGGACAGTCGCTGATTTCAGGTTCAAGTGAGCAAGGTTCAAGGCATGAATATATCTGTATAACAAATTACCAAATAATTATGGATTTAATCAAATTTGTATTTTGATAAATATGTTGTTTCAACAAAACCAGATATTGAAATAAATCCATAAAATAAGTTTAAATGAAATTATTATAAAGATAAAACTTATTTAAATATAACCAAACTTATTATACATTTTGTTAATATCAACTTTGTTGGCATATGTGGCTAAGAAATACTAGTTATTTTCATGTGAAATGTTGATTGAAGTTTCACCATAGCTTTAGAAAGAAAAGATCAAATAAAGTAAGAAGAACTGCATTAGTAGTGACATGGAGAAAGGATTAAAAAACATGACTTGGTTAATTCGGTCAAAAATGAAACCCAGCTGTGACTATACCAACGACTTTGTGCTGGTTATGGTTATTTTTACTAACACCAAGAGGATAGCTTACTGTTGAGCTAACAAAAAAACTGGTAGATTTTTTTGTTTTTAATCTACACATTGCTATATATCAGAGTGGTTACAAAACTTTTACAATGAAATTCCCAAAATTTTTCAGACACAATTTTAAAAAATTCTTGACTAAACCCTTCTAAAATTTTTCTTGGTGAATGACAATTTTCTATATATTACATTGATCACATATTTTTTAAAACAATCTTAGCATCAACTAAAGATAACATTCTTAAGTTCTTTTTCCAGTATTTAATATCTTAGGTATTATTTGTGGCTCTGTATAAAACATACCCTGTACAACCTTATCATGTTAAGACTGACATCTAGGTAATGCAATTTGTTCAAAATCTCATGTACTCAATGTACCTCCCTCTTTCCTGAATAATTCCATTCCTAATCTTATTTCTCCTCATGATAGCTAGCATGCTCTTCACAAACTTAATTCCATGGCCTCCACTTTCCTAGTCTCTTTTACTTTCAATGGTACTTCCCTGCTTCATTCCATTTTTTATTTGGAACCACTCCGTCCTTCCACTCTCTGTCTTAGCAAAACTCCTGTTATCCTCCTCATACATGCTTTTCACTCTTATTACAACTCCTCTTTCCACTTCGGCCTCTTCCATTGCTTTTCAAAATTTATTTCTATCCACGCTAACATATGCCTTCTCAACACCCATAAATAGCACTACCAAGTCTTTCCTAAATTCATACTTTCTTTCCATTAGCTGTAGTATGGTAATGATCAAGTCTATTGTAGACTTCTGTTCCCTAAACCCATGCTGTTCCTCTCCACGCCTTCCTTTCATTTTATTTTTTATTACCCTTTTCAGTATTTTCTCATATACTTTTGTGCAGTGGCAGATGAGCGTTATTCCCCTATAATTTGTATACCTCTCCATGTCTCCTTTCTTGAAATAAGGAATTATAACTTACTTTTTCCAGTCTTCTGGTACTTTGTTCTCCTTCCAAATCAATTCCAGCAACCTGTACAACCATTATATACCTACTTCACATGCAGCTCTCATCATTTCCAAAGTCAGTTTGGCCACACCTGGTGCTTTTCCTTGTTTCATCCTCTACCTCTTTTCTCCTCTTCTGCTATTTCTTCTGCCCCTCTGTTTCACTTTCAGCCCTTTTCTCTTCCTGGTTGAACATCTTCTTGAAATATCTCATTCATAGTTATTTTTCTTCCTCCCCTGTCTTCAACATTCTTCCTCCATCTGTCATTCTAACTTCATGTCTTTTCTCTTTCCTTCTATTTCTTACATGACTATATAGCACCTTCTTACTTCCTTCCACGTCCCGTTCCAGCATCTCCGTCCGTTTTGGCATCCAATACTTCCTGGCTTCCCGCACAACTTGATTCGCTCTTTTCTTCTTCTCCCTATTCTTAAAAATCCTGCTGAATGCTTCATTCTTCTCCTCTACTGCTTTCTTCACTCTGTAAAACTTTTCCATTCTAACTCTACAATTTGAATTTCATTCTTGGGCATTAAGCTTCTTGCCTTACTTAGGTACAGCTCTTTTTCCTCTTTATTTTTTTTAGCCTCCTCACCCTTATTCTTATTTCATATGTTAGTACCTTTCTCCTACATTCCCATCCCTTTATGCCTGTCACCAACAACATATGGTCTAAGAACACATTTGGTATTACCTTAATGTTTACGCTCTGTTTTTTCATGTCTTCATCCATGAGAAAGTAGTCTATCACCGACTTTTTGTCGCCATCCCAGCTGTATCAAGTGATCTTATGGCTTTCTCTTTCCTTCTTAAACTAGCTGTTTGCCACTTTCATTCATTTCTTGTACATAGCTCCAACAGCCTTCTACCCTCATTTTTTTTTTATCCCTCTACTTCCTTCATTCCCTAATACCTCCTCAAACCCTTCTTCCTCCTTTCCTACTTTTGCGTTAAGATCCCCCATTAGTACCCAACACTCATTTCCTATATGTCTTTCTAGATTTACCTCAAACTTGTCCTTTTCTTCTACTGGGCAGCCTACTTGTGAGGCATACACTTGTATCATCTCCATAGAAACAATGAGGCGACTGAATTGTATCTTCAGGATTGCTTACAATGTCTTTGTTTAATTCTTTAAAACATATGCGATGGGTTTGATTTTCTTAAAATACTTTGGTTTATTTGTTATGGAAATCTGTTGGTGTAGGCATCGCTAATGTTTTGACCAAAAACTTTAATTCCAAAGTTAAATTATGTTATGGAGCACTTAATGCTTCCTGTTGCCGCTTGGGGGCTAGTATCGTAGTTTCTTGGTTTAAAGAGATAGCCACATTTTTTGGTTCTTTTTATGTTTTGCAATATTTAGGTTAGATATTAAATTTTTGTTTGTGTGGTTATCAGTAATTTAAATTCTTTAAATTGATAATGTTTCATTTGTTGGTTATTTTGAAGACTTATTTGCTTTGAAGTTAATGTTAATGTAGCTTAATTTTTGTGGTTTAATATGGGTTTTGACTTTAATATTAGCTGATTCTTTTAGGCAAAATTAAAAGTTCTGTAATGTAACTTTTTCTAGTTTTACACTAAATTTTTGACTGTGGGAATTGTGTTTAATTATTTAAAAATGACAAGGGTAATTGTCCCGCAAAGGTTTGAGTTTAGCTTATCAAGTGGTTCACATGTGCATCAAATGCTTATCAAGTGGTTTACATATGCATCAAATACTTATCAAGTGGTTTACACATGCATCAAATACTTATCAAGTGGTTTACATGTGCATCAAATACTTATCAAGTGGTTCATATGTGCATCAAATACTTACAAAGTGGTTCACATGTGCATCAAATACTTATAAAGTGGTTCACATGTGCATCAAATATTTATAAAGTAGTTCACATGCATATCAAATACTTATAAAATGGTATGCATATGTATCAAATGTTTATAAAGTGTTCCACATGTGCATAAAATGTTTATCAAGTGTTCCACATGTGCATAAAATGTTTATCAAGTGTTCCACATGTGCATCAAATGTTAATCAAGTATTCCTTTAGAAACGCTGTCTTAGACCACTCAACCACTGATAAGGGTATTGTACTTTATTAAATGTCAGGAATCAAAAGAAGAAAAAAAAAATGCTGTAGAGCCCTTTTTTTTNTTGAGACTGTGACAAAATTAACAACATTAGGAAGTCACAATCAGTGTTAAAATGTTAAAAAAGCCTAGTGCTGCAAATTATTAAATATTTGGTGTTAAAATGTTATAAAAGCCTAGTGCTGCAAATTATTAAATATTCTATATTCAAGCAAGTTATTTTGTTTTGTTTGAAATTTACATAAGTTTTTAGTTTATTTTAAAATAATTTTGAATATGTATTGATAATTGTTGGTCTTTGTGTTAACTTTTTATTTGAAAACACCTGAAGTTAGGCAAAATAAATAAATGAATATAGATACAAATGTAAACACACATACATTCTTAAATGACCGATACTATAACCCCCCAGAATATTGACCTCTCCTGAAGCACTCTGTATATCAAACTTGGTTAACATTAAATCTTTACTTATGTTTTAAGAAATTGTAAAAATAAAACAGGTTTTTTAGTAAGCTTTAGTATATATTTATTTACTATGTTATTTTTTTAGGTACTTGAGTGTTGGCCTCATTTTTATGAATAAGATATGATCAACCACATATTCAGATGTGAGAGTTTGAAGATAGTTATAGAAGGTTATATTGAAGTAAAGCTGTAAAAGGATGAGCAAAGATGAGATGAATGAAGTGAGTAGTGGAAGATGGATCAGAATAAGCTGAATTAGAGAGCTACAGCAAACCAATCAGAATATCGATGACAGATTCTAATTATTTATAAATTAAAATTTTATACCCAAATACTTACAAATTCCATATGTTTAAAAAATGTATTTTAACATACCTAAGTCCTTTTGACACATGCACAAGTATTGCATATAATTCTTCTTGACTGAAGTTCTTTTCTTTCCTCCTTCTCTTGATAATTAAGTCTTTCAGGTTACCGCCAACACAAAATTCATTCTGAATATATATGAACTTATTCTCAGTCCAGGCAGCATGGTACCTCAGAATATTTGGATGTTTACCTAATATTGAGTGGGCAAATATCTCATTCAAAATAGATTCTCTGCAAAATAAATTATCACAGTTAGTATAACATTGAAAAAACAAAAATGTATTTAGTATTTGTGACATGTGCAACTAAGCTATTAAAAATACAAAGTATTTTAAAGCATTTCATTTTACTAAATATTTACTTAAATTGAATACTTTTAAGTGTTGTTAGTATTTATCATATTGAAAACAGTGCTATATGAACTGGAAACGTATAAAATCTCACCCTAGATAAAATGACATTTAATTTAATTAAATGTTTATATCATTCAAGTCTAATTTCAAGTTGTGTTATTCGCAGCTAGCTATTGGTTCTCTGTTCTTGTTACTCTGCTAGATATTGGTTCTGGATGGAGAGCTGGGGGAGTAGTGTTTTATTGAAGTGATGTACCTTGGAGTTGTAAAAAGGATCACCAGGTTTTCTTGCTGCAGGGCCGTTGTGGAAGGAATTTGAGTTACAAACTCCTAGAAAGAGTTGTGGAGGTTATGTGTAAGTAGAGAGGGAGGGGAACAGGGAATAAGGGTGGAATAGAGGAGTGAGCATCTTGGATAGTTCATAGGCGCTGAGGGAGGAAGAATTGAGGAGTGAGCAGCCTGGAGGGTTCATAGGCACTGGGGAGAGGAGGGATTGAGAAATGAGCAGCCTCGATGGTTCATAGGCGCTGAGGGGGAGGCGAGAGTGAGGAGTGAGCAGCCAGGATGGTTCATAGGCGCTGGAGGGGAGGAGAGTTTGAGGTGTGAGCAGCCCAGATGGTTCAAAGGCGCTGAGGGGAGGAGGGAATGAGAAGTGAGCAGCCTGGATGGTTTATTTTGTGTTGAGGGGGAGGAGGGATTTTGGAGTGAACAGCTCAGAAGGTTCATAGGTCCTGAGGGGAGGGGCGATTGAGAAGTGAACAGCCTGGATGGTTCACAAGCGCTGAGGGGAGGAGATATTGAGGGGTGAGCAGCCCAGATGGTTCATAGGAGCTGAGGGGGAGGAGGGTGTAATGGCGTCAATAGGTAGATGTTTGAAATAAGACCAAATTTAGTTTTAGTTTAAGTTATAATTGACTATAAACGGATAATTTATTCCTTTAAAATACAATCGGGTCATCACATATAAGCCTTTTTCACAGGTAAAGAAATGTTTTCAATTTCCCCACATTGCTAATATTGTTACTTATATTAATTCAATACATGACAATAAATACCCTGTTATACTCCCAAACCACTTATTTTACTTATATTCTATTGTTGATTCATATTAATGTTTTAAATTACTTTTATTATTTAACAAATATGGTGAGTTCAGTTTGCCTTGCATTGTGGGGCCCTAGGAAAAGTCCCATAACCTACTGTTTGTATTGGGGGGCTCATTTGGTGAAGTTTTCTTGTCGCTTGGAAGAGGGTCACCTAGATAGCACCAATAGTTCTGTGTAACAATTGTATCAAGACTATTAAATATTTGTTTCCTTATAATCCAATTTAAGACAATATGATTATACAATTTGACTAACAGTTTATATGGATACAATTTATATTTTCACTGAGCTATAATGTGCGTCATATACAGGGCTACCCATATTTTGTGGGCCTGACAACAATCATCGGACTCGGACCCCCTCCCCTCCCACAATGAGAAATGCCATGGTGAAATATGCCTACTTTTGATTTGTTTATGAACATTACGTCTCAAACAAAATATATCTGCAAACTTTATTCAGTGGAATAAGCCTACTGAGCTTAATTGGTTAAAGTTCGCATAAAAACTAGAAACGCTTTAAGAAGGTTTCAAAAGGCTGTTAATAAAATCAAAATTATTATTTTCTTTTATTTAATTTATAACTGTCCACATATGAAAATAAAAGTAATTAGTGCCACTTTAGATTTGAGTATTTTTTTAGATCTGAGAAAAATAACATTACAGTAAAAATATATAGGCCTAATTTGCAATATTGATAACACAACTATATTTTTGCAGGTATATTAAAACACTTAAAATTAAATCATTTTCCTTAGATTTAATTATATTTACTAATGCCCTATGGCATTCTAAGCCTCCTGACCTTTGTTTTTGCGAACTCATTGATAACGTTAGAATAATCAATTCTGGAAGCTAATTCATATTCTACAGATAACATGGTTAGATGGTTTAACTTATCTTGCCCTAGAGTAGATCTCAGGTAATTCTTAATTAATGCAATTTTGCTGAATCCCCTTTCCCCAGATGAAAAATAATCTTAAAACAATACAAATTTCTGTAAAGACACTTTTAAGTTTTAATTTGTAGATCTCGTTTAGTAAACTAAGTGGGAAACTTTTACTTTTGGTTTTCTTCAATGCATTTTAGAAATATGACTTGAACACTGCTTGTAGGTGATCCATTTCATAAATTAGATTTTCTGTTAGATCACCAGGGTACTTTGATATTAATCTTCTAGTTGCCTCTTCCATGGTTTCTTTTAATGGGACCATTTCTTGGTTTGATGTCTTGACCGTGAGTTGAGTCAGGTTCAATATTACTTTAAAGGTGTCACAAATTTCATTTACTTGCTGAAAACGACAATCTATCTGGTGTATAATTTCACTGATAATAGGATGGAAAATGTTACTTTAAAAGTGTTCTTCATCGAAACTTCCAACTTGAAGTGTATCAACTTCTTCGTAAAAAAAATCTTTCTTTTCCTCTGTCTTACAATTTCAAACACTGCAGGGACTCCTAATGCAGCAGCGATATGTGTAGCAGTATCTACATAAATCGGCCACATATCTCTTATATCATTGACTTCGTCTCTTAAAGCTGCAGTGTTCTCTTTTTATATTTCAAGGGGTGACCTGGCGGTCTAGGGGTAAGGTGTCAGACTTCTATGCTGGCGGCCGGGGTTCGATCCCCGGTCCCGGCAAAGATTTATCTGATTACCAAACCCTTCCTTCACCTCCGACAAGACATCTTGTGAATGTGAGGAATGTCAGGCCTCCACCGTGGTTCGGATTCCACGTTAAACTGTAGGTCCTTCATTTCACCTCACAATCACCCTACCATTACACATTAGCGTAAGTGCGTATAGCCCGAACGGGTAGTAAGACGCGGTGCTAATAATAATAATAATATATTTCAAGTGTAACATCCTCAGATTGCAGTTTTAGATTTCTCATATTGATTTCATCCAATAAATTAGCCCAGATAACGGCCAAGGCAATACTATCAAATTTAGGAAAATACTGTTTAAGACCTTCTGCCTCAGCTTTGCCTTCATTTGTCAAATTTCAATTTCCTTTGACGTTCTCTAACAGTTATTATTTGAGGTAAATTCTGTGAGATAGGAGTCACTGCCTCTACTCTAGAACTCCATCTAGTGTCAGAAGCCCTATGTAAATAAAGATTTTTTTCGTTTCATTTAAAAGTATGTCCCATCTTTCCGAACTACTGCTTAAGAAATTGTAGAGCCGGTTGACACAGTTGAAAAAGGTCACAACTCGTAATGATACTTGTTAGCTGCGTGAACACCAACCAAGTTCAAGGTATGAGCAGCACAAGATGAAAAGATTGCAGCTGGATTAATATCTTTTATTCTTGCCTGCACACCTTTGAACTTACCAGCCATATTAAAATAATTATCAAATCCCTGGCCACAATAATCGTTAATCTCTATTCCATGTTTCTGAAGCTCTTGCAGAATGACCTTTACTATTTGTTTTCCAGTTTTCTTAAAAGAGTTAAAAAAAAATTCCTAAAATCTTTCTTTTATGGTCCATTCATTGCTTTCTTCAGAGTAGAATACATATTTCAAAACAATTATATTTTGCTAAGTTTTTGAGATGTCTGGTGTTGAATCACAGATTAAAGAAAAATAAACAGCTTCTTCTTGTTTACTTGCAATATTTTTGAGAATTTCATTGCTACAAAGTTTCAAACATTCATCTTGACTTCTCCATGACATATAGTGAACAGTTTTTCTCTTTTCAATCTGGCAGTTTTATATTATTGGTATAATCCTTTAAAAACAGATCATAAGTTGCTAATAGTTCTATAATAACTAGAAAATTACAATTGTCCTTGTCACCCAACTTAGCACTGCTTCCTCTAAAAGGTAAATTACACCTTGCAAGAAATAGGTAACATCTATTATCCACTTAAGAAGTTCTTTTAAGTAAGCCTCTTCACTCAAAATTTGTTTTTGGATCATACCATCAACGCCATGTCCTGCTTTGGTATTTTTGTATCTTCTCCAAGAAATGTAGTTTTTTTTTTGCGAAATAAACTCTTTTCATGCTTTGATAAATATTTGTACAATTTTTTCCTGTGTGATTTAGAGTAATCAAATCCTTCCCTAGAGGCTAATCTTGATGGTTGTATTTTCCTATCTTTATCACCAAAGAGAAGGCATGGCCAACAAAAAAAGCTTATGAGTCTCTTTTAATTTTAAATTTGCCACTAGAACAATTAGAGTACAGTAGATTTTCAGAAAACTTTACATAAGTTTGACATCAACTGGCTTAAATCCTTTAGATAGTATTATTTCTCTGTCAATTGTATTAATAACATTTGGCCACTGAGCAGAATTTGAGTGATCCCATTTCACAATAATTTTATTTTCACTAGCGGGGTCAAGCTCTAAATCTAAAATGTTATAATTATTTGGCATTCCTGTTATGTCATTTCCTTTCACCTCCTTCAATTCCAATAGGTTACCACTTGATGTTTCTGTATCATCAAAATATTTTTATGTTGATGGTTCAACTAAATTATTTTTTCTTTCATTGGAATTAGAATTTTCTTTCAACAAACCAACTTCCTGCGAAAAATTTAAATCGTCATTCTTGTTTCCCGTTATTATTCGTTTGGCTAAAGGCCTACTTTAAAATTATGACTCAGCGGAGGCAGAAAGACAAGCTTGGTCTTCACTTGATGCACTGAAATAAGCAGTAAAATAACTTTGGATTGGCTTTTTGGCTATTTGTTTTAGTTCATCAGCAAAAACTTTTATTGTTTATCTTTTTTTTCTGCTCCGCTCCTGTCTTATGTCTGTACATTGTAAATAACTGGATGAAATGCAGTAGTTTTGGTAAAAATAAATTAACAAAATTCTACATTTTGTGAAAGTAAAAACATATGAACAGAACTCACGATCAGTTGAAATCCCAACTGTGACTTCTGCGACAGTATTCTGTGTCACTGTTGGTTCACAATAAAATAATATAAAACCATAAAAAAACACAATAAAAACCAGATAGCCAACCCGAAACTGTTAACCAAAACAAAACAATGCAAATGTGTTCAATGTTGTGAGCTGTCGCTGTCTGCTACTCAGAGTAAAACTAGCCACGATAGGGTCAAAACCCACCACTTCGCCAGGTTGTCACTGGCATTTTACCACAGGACAATAATATCCCCACGATTATACTTGAGAAACCATTATGGCAAGTGACTGACAGGTCGCAAATACCTCAAAACGGCCCCTCAGCCCAACTTTCAGAGCAAGAACCTGCATTAAGATACACTGAACAGAGCAGTGTAAAATAAATACGAGTTTTAAAAGATATAAAAATTTTAGTATGAAGAAGTTTTGTATCTTTGTAGTTTCATATTTTTATTGGGAGACCAGGACCCCTTAGGGCCGGGCTCCACAACAAGAGTCGCTGATTCGTCCTCTATGGGTGGCCCTGGTCATATAGTTCAACCATAGTTTATTAACAACTTATTCCAAAAGGGGGAGGAGAAGGTATGTAAAAGAAATTGCAAAAATATTAATTTGGATAAAGGATGGGAAACAATTAGGCTAAATATTAGTGTTGAACCATGTCATAAATGAGCTCTAAGCTCACAGATTAGACAGCCAGTCATGACAAAAACTGCTGTCATATCAACTATTGGTAGGAGATTTTGGGGGGTTAGTGATGGTGAGGCCATTGCGGGGGGTGGGTTATAGTGGGGAAGGGCAGCAGGGTGTCTACCTGTCTATAGTTTTGAAATGTCAGTATATTTCCAGTATATTTTTTTAAAGAAATCCAGTATATATGAAAGGTACCCAGAGACAAACAATCCCTATTTCAAATCATAAAATGATAAAAAGTTAGGGTAGTTCTAGGTCTGTCATAGTTAATCATTTTTAAATCAAAAATCAAGTGTATTGATGCATATATTCTAGTACATACAAAGGATGGGACCCTAGAATCTACAAGGAATATTCATGGATTCAAGATTCAAATCATAATCATTTTTTTAAATAGGTGCTAGGTTTGAGTTATTATTTAAAGGTAGTAAAATAGTTAAATAGTTTCTTGGGGTTAAAACCAAGATAATGATAGTAAAACCTAACAAACAGACCAAAGATCATTAGTTTACCATTTAATGTAAACAAAATCAGAAGCGAGGGAAAAAATCCTAGTTATTGGGAAAATTTAACACTTATGCTTACAATATTTTCTAAAATTCAAATTTTAATTAAGGATTTGATGGTAAAATGAAGTTTCAGATCTGAAAAATGATGGATCCGACCCATCTTTAATACATGTGCATACACAAACACACATATTACATTTTTTGAATGACCTATACCATCGTCGACCTCGTAGGTCTTGAGGTAAAGTGCTCGCCTCAGGACCCGATATTTGTGGGTTCGAACACAACAAAGGCTTTTCTTGAGCCAGAAAAAAATCATAGCTCAACATCCGCCGGAGGGGAAGTAAAGCCGTCGGTTTCATGTGGCATGTAAAAGAACCCTGGAAGGTATGTGAAACTACCTCTCCTTGCAAAATTGATAAGTCATTTCACTTACTCGTAGAACTTTAGAGGTACAAGTAATCAGCCTTGGTGGCGTAACTTCAAAGAATGATTACAGCCAGGGAGTTTACTCTACCACAAAAACTAACTATTATCCTCACTCACTACCCCTTGACAGTCGATACTTCCCACAAGTTATATTTGTGATAATGAATTTGTTTAATAAATATATAGTAATAAAGATACATAATCTTCAATGAAACATAACCAACAAATATTATGTTGATAAAAATTACTTGAAGATTCGACAGACCACTATGAGATGTCTACTTGTGTTCTTTAATTTGAAGAGTACTTGTATAGGCTAGTGGAAAGGTTTGAGACACTTAGGTCAATCATTTTAATGCAAAGAAACAAGCAGAATTCCTCAACATAAAAAAGATGAATCTGCAGGAGGAAGAATGCATAATAATGGTGGACTTGTCTGAAAATTTTCTTTCACATGGTGTCTACTCAGATTGTCCAATGAAATTCCCAATTTTTTTCCTGATTTCCCCTGATCATTTTGTAAAATTCCTGACTCAAAATTAAGTCACACCCTTCTGTCCTCCCCTCCTCTCCCCCCCGGGTTTTGTTAATCTTTAATCCTTTTATGATTAATTATAAGTTTAAAAATTTAAATAAATATTTGTATTATTTGTATTAACAAAGTCCACTAGGAATTAGAAAGATTATAAAATATATTACAAAGCTTTTTTTTTATAAAAAAAAGACAGTTTGAATCACATTGTAACTTAATGATTTAATGATTTTTATTATTATTATTATTATGTTTCATATTTTGAGTAAAAAAACCTTTTCCCTGATAATTTTTGTAATTTACCTAATTCCCATTTATTCCAGTTCTTTCCCGAAGGTACACCCCTTTTTGTTGTATTTCAACTTTGCTTTTGTGTAATCAGCGCGATTTATTGGAACACAACCCCATAGCTTGCTACATCTTCCAAAAATTATTATTACATGACAGTTTAAAATCATTCCTTCCTCAAGTAAAAAGAGTGATCTACTTTACTGATGGGTCAGCTGCCCAATAAAAGAGGGGGAAAAAATCTCTAAATCTGTGTCACCATTAACAAGATTTTGGAGTTAAAGCCAAGTGGCATTTTTTTGCCAGGTGCTATAGCAAGAAACCATGCATGGAATTGGTGGGAAAGTTAAAAGGATTGTGAGAAAGACAAGTCCTCAGAGGACAGTAGAAAAGAATATTATCACTCACTTAGATATGTACAAGCATTGCGTGAGCAATATAAAAAAAAAGATACAGTTTTTCTTTTGTTCAAGTCAAGACAATGAATAGGTTGGATTACAACTGCAGAAAAGGTATCAATTTGACATTCCCTTTCAGACAAGAACATTGCACAGTTTTACTCCTGTTAGCCAAGGTGTTCTTCATGTCCAAATTACATCCCTGTCAAAAGAATTCAGATTTGTTGTAGTTAACAAGAAAGTTCAGGTTCAACACCAGACTAAGCTACAATCCAAGCTGAGGGATTACACCTACTGTGTGAATGATGAAGATTGGTGGTTGGGCGGGGTTCTTGAAGTGAACGTTTACTATAGTAAAGAAGAATATCGGATACACTTTTTACATCCTCAAGGTCCTTACACATCTTTCAAAAAATCAGCCAGTGACTACGACACATGGATCCAAAAAAATAACATTCTGTGTATTCTCACACCCTGCGAGTTGTTCTTGGCAGCTAATGGAGGAGGTCATAACTTCCCACCGCAGATTAATGAGCACCTGTCAACTATTCTGAATGAAAATAAGATGGTAATGTGATAAACTTAAAACACCAAAGGTGCCTTCTCAAAATTTAAGTATTTTTAACAAAAATGTGTCTGCTTAGCATTATGTTCAATAGTAAATATGTGTTCTTTTATTGTTACTGCAAAGGCTACAAACCCTTGAAGTAACAAGATGTTTTAAATTACACTATAAGCCATATAAGGGATTTCTATCCCAGTATTTTCTAATTTTTATCACCTGTCTCACATGCTTTTTTTTGCTCTGAAAAGGCAAATTTTTGATGATTTTCAAAATTCAACCAATTTTTTTAGGTAGAAGGACAAGTCAATTTTTTTTCTGCACATACGGTAACTGTTCATACGTAAGTGCACCAGAAGAAAATATTGGCCTGTTGCTTTAAATCCTTAATTTTATTAGGAGTTCAAAATTATGAAAAAAAACCCAGTTTTTAAATGAAAATGTAAACCCAAAAAGATCTGCTTGGCCTTAAATTTAATCTAATTTCGGCTAAACCAATATAAAGTTCATTCCTTAAGCTTTCAAATGAGCCCTATCTGGCATCTCTGCTAATTCAAATCAACTTTTTGTAGATTTTAGAAAATAACACCAAAATTGAACTTTTTGCCTGTCCATGTTGTAAACAATAACCTGATAGGTAAGGGAGTAAATTTCAAAAAATACATATATAATGTTAGTTTTGGAGTTTAGAAGATTGGTGCATATCATCTACCAAATATAATCAAAATAAAAAAAATGGTATGTCAAAGCTCATTTGTTGATTTAACATGGAACGACCCAGCTGTTAATAGAAATATATGGCTTGAATAAAAAAATATTTCAAACCACAGACTGGAAACAGTAATGGACGTAAACAAATATCGTCGGTTTAGAGGTGTAGAGATATTTATAAGAAGAATGGCATTTATCAACTCACTTGGGAATGCAACAGCATTTACATTGGTCAAACTGGTAAAAACTTTAGAACACGTTACAAGGAACACATTTCGGATTTCAAATATAATAGAACCAAATCAAAATTTGCCGAACACCTCAAATATTCAAACCACCAACCAAGACCTACTGAACAATGTCTCAAACCCCTATATTTCGCTCACAAAGGAACTAAGTTAAACACTGCAGAGAATTTTTTTATTCATGAAGCTATTCTTCAGAAAAAACTCATTCTTAATGAACAACTTCAATCGTCCAATCAAATTTTAATTAACACTATTAAACGTTTACCTAAGCACACCAAAATTCTTTAATCCATTTTTTTCCTGCTCTACCCTCCGTCATAGTTAAATGGCCCGTCCGAGCCGGTGCCGAGAAGATTTGAACCAATTTCTCCTCCTTAATCCCATCCATTGTTTCTCCATTTTCTGTTTTACATGTACGGACTTTTCTTCTTCAACCAACATTTTTACACTCATTTATTCAACTGCATCTCCAATTAGGTTGGCAACAATGCTTCTACTTTATTTATCTCTGCCTCACTCCACACCTGTCAGTTTACATCCTAGTTCGTTACACATTGTGTCTCAACATCAACACATCGTGTTCTCAACACCTAACGAAGTAAGTCTGTTTGTTTCAAACTATCCCACTTTAC
>CABFVX010000409.1:50156-96931 GCA_902151425.1 Timema shepardi
CCCCCCCCCCACCCATTTAACTTATTGTTAATGTTTATGTAATCTGTCACCTTATTTCAAATAATTGTTGTTTCTCAGTATATCATTTCACCCTATCTAATTTTTTTAACTACTCAATCTCACTGTATGTTAATGATTTGAATTGTAACTTTCACTTTATTATTCTGCTACTTTGTTCCACTTATATCAATTAATATTGTGTGACCATCTCGTAACTACGTTTTTCAATCACGTTATATTTCATATAATTATTTTCCTTATCTCTTATTCTACTTTATATTTAACTCCTTTTTTCAACTGTATTAATTGTTTATACCTAGCTTATTATTTTTAATTAAGCCAAATTTCATTCTAATTGTTATTACCATATTGCACCTATTGTTTTGTTAGATTCTTGACTTGCAGGTTTATTTATAAATATTGTCAACCATATATTTGTAATCCATTTTACTAGCCCCCCCTTTGACTCATTATTTTATATGTTTTTATTTAACCTAAGATTCTTATTGTAAAATGATTTTAACGCATTAATTTCACTTCCATTAATTTAACTTTTTTAGCCTTTTCTTTCTCTTTAATCTTTTTTATCAATCACTATCTAAGTCTTTATTTTTAATCAAAGATAAATTCAGTTCAACATGTGCATAAAATATTAGAGTGGGTGATAGCCTTTATCTGGTTGCTAACTTTAACCTCCAGATAGCAATATTTATTCGGTAGTCATAATTCCGGCCCTAGGTAAATTTACAAAAGGGTAATTAAGAATATAAATGTTGGCTACTTACTCATCTTCCCTTTTTGAAGTATGGTTGATTATCTTTGTGATTGCATAGTCAAAGCCATCCAACCGATGAAGACAGTGAAAAATAAAACCAGATTTTCGTGTTTTTAACTTTTCAATTTGAAGGAACTCCTGGAAAATTAAACAACTATTTTATAAAACAAGCACATGAAAGCTAAACAAAAAGCATTGTGACACTTAAATAAAATGTGAGAATAGCATCAAAAGATTTTAGAATATATTTTATCAGGATCCCCCACCTAAAGATTATATCTGGTTAGAATCCAATGGTAAAACTTATAAGCTTAATAGATGTAGTTCCAGCCGTTCTCATTACAAATACTATGGGACAGTTTTATTGTCAGGCTTTGTATGCCTCAAGTGTGGTGCAATACTAAATACAAGACGACACCTGCCTAAACCATACTGGCCCATTCCTTTCTGATCTATTGTATGATTTTTGTAGGAAGAACAGTAGAAGATAGTTACTAAAGTTACTAAAACAATTTTAATACATCCATTCATCAAGTCATGTGATCTGCATGTGTTCCTTTTGATAGATATTACCAATACCTATAAAATAATACAAATACTATGGTAAAATATTATCAATATTGGTCACAAAGAAATAGGTTTGAATTTTCTCTACTGTTTTTCCAACCAAAATAAGAGTATAGGTAGGTGTCGTCCTGTATTTAAAATAGTGCCACACTTTGAGGCGTATTAGGTCTGATTATGAAACTGGCACAAAGTCTTTTATAACTTTATGACAATTCTGAATGCTAATTTAATTACTAACCCAGTTGAGAACCACTCTCAAATTGTATAACATAAAAAAAGAATATGGTTATCTCGCTCTACTATATCTATGTATATCAATTAACTGAAAGGCAAACAAAGGAGAAAAGGTGAGTTTTTGTTATGGAATTGGTTACACCATGGTATCAAGTGTTATTGACCAAGCTGAAGGACACAAACAGCTTTCAAGTTTTTTTCATAAACAAGTCTAGTGAATAGGGTAGATTTGACGTAAATCAACCTATTTAATTTTATCATTATTGAGTTAATTTTGGATAAGCCTAATATTTATATAATAAGCCCAGACCTATGTTATAACATTAAGCCCACAGAAACCCCAAAATAACTAAGTGTATACATGTCTAGATCAAATTATAAGGAATTTCTTTCCATCCATAATGTTTTTAAAAGGTGTACAAAAGAAAATGTAGAGGGCAAGTGGTATAAGCAGTCTTGAATGTTACAGTATAACCATCTCATTTTTAGTTGCAAGTATCAACGATAAAAAAATTCTAATTAGTGTAATATTTTCCTAACTAATAAGTGCTGTTCATAATTTTGATCTATATAACTGTCCATATCCATTCACAGCAACACTGTATGGTACTCATTAAAATATATCTTAAGAGGATTTAAAAGTAGCACACCATTCTCAGCTCGTTGGTTGAAACTGGAGCTACTTGGTACAGTCAAGGAAAGCTTTGGTCATACATAGCAGAGGACAAAATTTTGATGACCCAAAAATTATCAAAATATAACCTATAAATTGACATTAAAATTCTAAAAGATGAATTAAAAATTTCAAAAATGACCTAAAAATATTAATAAAGAGTCATAATAAAATATACACGGCTAGATCAAAAATGTGCTTTACAACTGTAAACAAAAAATTATACATGCAATAAAGTCTTTAACAATTAAACTCTTGCATTCTGCTAAATGTAATATGAATTTACAAATATCTGTTTCAAACGTAATAACTACCCCCTCCAAATGTACCCTCTCAAGCTTAATTGCAGTGTCTCACCAGGAATATCTATCTTACAAAACCATACAAGTAAAGAGGATACAAAGATCATTTACTACATTATCTTCTCATTCAATATGTGGTGGAAACATTTATATGTTTATAAGATATCAATAGTATAAAAAATTATACTTATTCAACATGAATAGACTCAAAAATTCCTATAATTGCCTAAAACTGAATATATAAGGAAGCAAACCAAGAAAATATCGCCTAAAATTCTAAAATGACAAAAAAAATTACCTAAAAAATAATCATTTCTATAGACAGGGGATCATGAATAGTTTATGTATTTATGATCATTGTGTGTGATGTAGCAATAAATAGAAAGTTGTTGGTACTTTTGTCCTAGGCACGTTCCAGAATGGCAGTTGTAAGCCGGTCTCTACCAAGCAAACATTGAATAGAATATCATCCTGCACCTAACCACATTTATTATAGAAATAGCATAAGCAGAGAATGGAAACTATCTGTGCATAAAAACATGAAAGATTTGCCAAAATTAGGCACAAGCGGCATGATCTGGTTACACCAAGTGTTTGAGGTTATTGTACCAACTTGTCCTTACAGGTACATATAATATTTAGAAAACAGAGTCACTTTTACAAAATAGATTTATTATAGAAAACAATTAGACCAAATGTCAAAAATACAAGTTTCACATGATTAGAGGGATATAAGCGTGAATAAACTTTCTTCCAATACAAATGGACTAGAGAGATTATTAGTGGAACCAAGGCAGTACAGTCGCCAGACCACATGTTGACGCATGGTGTACCAATTCAAAACTGGTCACAGTGAAAAGCGTTTCTATAATAGGGAGTTAAAGAACAATTAGCAAAGAGCAAATTAAGAATATAACATTTACACAGTCTCACTCAGTAGAGTTGAATATTAACAGGTATCCATTAAACCTGATGGATCCTCAGCTGATAAATCCAGCTAATTGAAGGCTATGAAACAGGTGTCACTAAAGTACTACTGCTGGTCATTTTCCCCTATGGTACTGCCAGAGCATAATATAGTACGTTGATATCTATTAATACCAATAATAAATCAAAAGCCTAGTCATAAGCAAATATAAAAATAGAATAATTTGCGCGGACCCCACAATCAAGCTAGGATAGTTTCCTTGGGTTGCGCCACTAAGCTAATACTCTGCTAGAAAATCTGTATCACTTTTAACTGAGCCAAAAAGGGCAAAAGAAAAAGACATCCTGGTGGTAGCCCTCAATAAAAAAAACTAATGCTCATGACGTTTAGGACGTCATGATTAATCCGGTACAAAGTTGTATTGACTTGCGACTTAGACTAAGTCGCCTAACTAGATAACATTACTAAGCCAGAGGCTTTTATGTAAGAACCGTGCCAAATGACACATAAATTAACTTAGCAAAACTTATATGCTGAAGTTTGAGATACCATATTAGTTAAACCAAAAAAACATTCTAATTGATATATTCCTAAAACCAAATTTGGCTTCTCTCTAAATAATAAAATATAATTTCTCTTTAAAAAAGGGTAGTATAATTAAAAAACTTTACTAGAGTCCAAGTCGTAGAGACTTGGCGGCGATGACTGGATACTAATACCGCAGAATCTGTCATCCATGTTCATGGCTAGTAGGGTCGGGTGACCCATTATCCTATTGTCACGGCTGAATGTGGTGAATCTGACGCCGCAGTCTCCATGATCCTTCGTGTAAGTGCCGGGCGAATATTCCTGGTTGTCTCAACTCACTGTGGAACTTTTCTCTAATTTGAAATCTCTGGCCGGCCTATATATATATATATATACTCAACCTGGCTAGGACAAGAAGAAGAAGGAATGGGGAATAAAATATGTAAAAACAGGCCGAAACAAAGGAGTATGAAAGCGGGGAGAAAAGGGAAACAAATGAATCAAATCACAAGTTCTTCAAATGACCACCAGTATCACTGTGTGCGCAACATGTCTTGGAGTCGATCCCCCACCTTTAGTTCTTTTGCACACGAGAGCCGGCCATGACAGACAATTTCGTGTTTTTTTAAAAGAATGATATCTGCAGACATCTGGCTGGGGTGAGCTTGTACATAATTATATTATATCAAAATATATCTGTATTAATTTACTTATTTAATATCCACTGTTATTTTTATGAGAAGTAAGGATATAGATGTATTCTTTTACATTTTTTGTGTGCGTACACCATGTGGTAGGAGTACGTAAGTTTATGAGGTATCATCCACCGGGAAAAGCGAAGTGTTAAAGTATTTTGTTCATAAAAACAATAATATTAGTCTTCTTCTTTGATATTTAATACCATAACTATCAAAAGACAATATTTTTGACCAACCACGTGTTAGAAGGTAAGACGATAAGTAACTTTAGTAGATCAGAAGATATAACTTTAGAGACAGTTTATATTAAATATGCTGATATAATTTCTATCTTGCACACAATCACCAAAATATTAAATATTTTCTTGTGGCTGTTCATCCATTTGGTTGACACGCTTCTTGTTGATAAAACTGATAACATTGTAAAATATGTTAAATTATTGACCAAGTGCAGCACAGAAACAGAACTCATCCCAGATCCTAACTTTGAAATAGTTAAAAGAGTGACCAAAAACTTAAAAAAAGAGTTACTAATAGTGACCTTTCAACAGAAAAATGGGATTTTTTCTCTGTATTTCCAGGAAATTGTAGTATTTTTTACCTTTACACAGTCAAAATTATCTGACCATTTATTGGAGCTCTTTTTCCTGCGGTGTTATTAATAATGATAGGAGCTAAGAAAATGGAGAACAGAGTGTACACTCAAAATCAAGAATGTGCAGCTACAAAAGTGCATAGTTGAAACTAGGGATAGGTGAAACTTAGGATGACCACCTAGGTTACAATTGCATTCCTAGTCTTGAGACAATGGCTTCTGTAGTGATAATGTAAATTCCAGTTAGGGATGATCGGCCGGTGCATGACCCTGAGTTCATGCAGGGACATACTGACTGATTAGCAGAAAAGTTGTGTCCGGTATTTCATCAGAGGTTGTCAAATGTAAGACCTCTGCATGGTCCATGAATATAGTAGAGTTAGGATAGTTTACCCATAAACAGTTATCATGTATCAAGTATCATAATATTTTGTACATAATTGTATATTTTATATTCCAAGTTATTAAATTAGTTATAGAATAGAAAAAATCTCTCATTTTTTTAAATATGTGCGTGTGCTCCCATCCTCTATGAAGTGGTGACCGGTCATAACAGTAGTTTAATCATACTGGATTGTGTAGCAAGGTTAATGCAGTACATCTTCAACAATATTTTCTTTGAAATAAGGTCCATGACCATTTGTTATTTAGTACTTCAATTTCCCTGCAGATATAAAAAAAATATCAAGAGCTGCACCCGGAAACATAACTTGAAATGTATCCCCAATTCCATTAGACAAAGCAGCTGAATAATCTGAGATTAAAGTCTTCGATGTCCAAATTATCTCTGCTCTTCTTGCAGTCTCTTACACCGTACAATTCTATTGTACCAGCCCCAGGATATGACTAAGCTTTTAGTTTAAAAAGTGACTTGATATCGGCCCTGCAGAAATGAATGATTGGGCAGACCACCTTTGGCTTCCCGAAGAAGGGAATGAGGTTGAATTTGATTAACTTGTAGATATAATGGTCAAACATTTTATGTCAAAAATCAAGCAAAATGGTTTTGTAGTTTCATTTCCACAGGTAAAAGGGTTACAGAATATGTGGGACGACACAATGTCTCACGTCCTTTTGTGGGTTCAGGCTATTACTAGAAATAATGATAATGTACCAGATTGTTTATGAAGCATACAACAAAACAATAACAATTGTTATTTTTCGATTTCCACATATTGCCCATAATATCCCATGTATTGGATATGAATTTCGATCTGTTGTCTGACAGGATTGATTTGAGGTGTCCCCAAATCTCCCACCTAACGTAAACGTTTTGCTCCAGAGTTTTTGTGAGTAGCTTCATCTTAGGAATAAGTGATTTTCACACTAACGTCAAACTGATGGTAATTTTGAAATATAAAATGATACCAAAAACCCTTATAGTATTTTGATAAGAAAGTTTTGAAGTTAATAAAAACAAATATATATATAGTTTTAAATATTATTTTAAGGCATTTTATCTGCAATACTAATGAAGAGTTTAAAGATATTCTCAATTCAATGGAAAAATATATATAAGTTTGAAAATTTATTGTTGAAAACGGGTCATTTCTAGAGTGTGGATTTTTTTTTCTGACCAAAAGCAAAGTTTTTACAAGATTACTTTATTATGTAAATATGTATGCAATTTGTCTTCTCAACAACCCTATAATGAGTTGTAGCTACATTTGACTAAGTGAAAATTCATATATTATCATACCATTTAGAGGTGTCATGTCTGTTATATTGTTTATAAATTCCTATAAAAAAACATGTTTCAATTTTGTTAAACTTTGGTGTAGAAGCAGATAACTCTATTGTTGTTTATGAAACAAATCACTAAAGCTTAGCTTTAACTAAACTTAGAGCAAATATTGATTGTTTTTACATTGTTGAAAAGTTTGTCCATTTAATATCATGTCTGTCACAGGCACCTTTTATTTTACGTAAAAAAATGTGATTTTAAAATTTGAAATTTTGAAATCTCACACTATTGGTGAGTGTTAGATTGAATATGTGTATATTTTTGATTAAATACATGGATTTGTATGGAATTGTATGCAAATAAACTGTCTTAAATTGTAACAATAGCATTACTAGCTAATACCATATTAGTTCTACCCGCCCCAAATAAACCAATCCATATAGACATCTTTCAATATCTAAGATTACTAAACTTACTATGTCTAATATATGTACCTTACTCACACAATGTATCTTCTGGGTTAGCGCAAGTCCATGACCGACCTGTTCACACCGAATTCTAAAATGAAGAGAAGTTCTAACAAGCTTTGAATGATCCAGCAACAACAAGTTTCAATAGAGGGATCCAGAAATGCGCTGATTAGCCCGGCCACTCACAAGTTTGACTGCAACTAACCTGTTACCTGGTATACGTTACTGAATGGGCGTACTTCGATTCTACAGCCAACTCACCATTTCCAGCGTACGTGTTTTGGGAACCAGTCAAGTTGATTGCAACTAACCCAATACCTGGTGTACGTGACTAGATGAGCGTACTTAGAGTCAACAGCCAACTCACCGGATAACCAACGTGCATGTTTTGGGAATGAGCCAAGTTCGGCAACTGCTAACAAGAGTGCTGTAAGCACGAGTTAGCCGTGTGACGTTGTAATTTCAATATGAAAACTCCCACTTCTTTACCCATCGACTAGACCCATATAATGAGGGAACTCAGCAAATATAAATGATTTTTACATCCAACACTTCCATGAGAGGTCCTTGTCTGGACTTGGACGCTATCACTCCAGGATGGCAATATATAAACTTGATATATTTTAATGATTATTTAAAATTTAAAAACCCTTTAATGGGTTTGAATGTTTTTAGTACTTAGATTAATTATGTAATTGAAATCGTTCAGTGTAGGCGTCAGTAAATTTATCACTGGAAGATTTAATTTTTGAAAATAAATTTGTTTACTAAACACTTAATTTATTCTTTTGCTGCCTGGGCGCTAGTCTCTTTCTAATTTTTAGAGATGATGATAATAGGGAGCCGCTTTTGATTCTTTTTCTAGTTGGCATATTTAATTTAAATATTTTTATTGCTCTTGTGGTTACCAATAATTGTTTGAACTTTAAAATTTGATGATTTTTTTATAGGTAATATTTAGTAGATGTATGAAGAAAATATTAAAGTAATTCATTATGGTTTGTTTATAAGTTTCAACTTTAACATTTACCAATTCGTTTAGTGAGAAATTACAAGTATTCTAATGTAATACTACTTTGTTTTCTATTATAATGCTAAATGTTAACATGTCGGAATCTCCTCGATTACTTCAAAGGTGGTGGAAGTAATAGTCACACAGAAGTTTGAGCTATGTCGGGAAGTCAAACATGTGTGCAATTTATAAATATCAGAATTTATATGTTAAGGTGGTGTTTAGTAAGGAGCGCAAGCCTTACAACCATTTCTTAGTAAAGCTTGAAAATGTAGACGTAAGTTCAATTTTAGAACAATATTCTGATGTTATCACTCCCAAGTGGGAGAAATGTGATGTCTTACCTTATGACAATGTTATGGAAGACCCCAAACCGGTAAGATAGGGTCCCTATTCTTGCGCTCCACCAAAATCGCAATAATTTAAAAAGCTTATTTAGAATATGCTAAAGGAGGGGGTTAAACGACCATTAATATCTGGCTTTGCTAGTCTCGCCTTCATTCCCTGTAAGGCTGGGGGTCATAGAATTATTATTGACTATAGAAAGGTGAACAAACAGATTAGGTTCGAACCTTACCCTATGCCTAGTGTAGATTCTGCTTTCCAACATCTTGGTGGAGCCAAGTTCTATAGCCAGTTTTCTGCAATGTGCGCTGACTGAACGCTCTAAACAATACACTGTGTTTGTCACGTTGTGGCAAGTGTACAACTTTAACCTCATTCCCTTAGTATGTTCAATTGGAGATCAGGCTTTTAATCGTGTTCTGGATCACATTTTTGAAGATTGTAAGTTTAAGTTCGTCTTTAATTATCTTGATGAAATTTGTATTCATAGTTACACTTTGGAGGGTCATATGGCTCATATTGAGATAGTCTTACGCTAACTCAGAAATGCTGGGCTTACTGTAAATCCTGAATAAGTTACGTAGGCCACCACGTCCATCAAGTACTTGGGTTACATTATTTCTGAGGGCAACTTGTTGGTGGACCCTGAGCGGGTAAAACACATTCTTGATTGTCCCACGCCTAAGAATATAAAGGGTGTTCAACGTCTCATGGGCATGTGTGTGTATTACGCAAAGTTTATTCTTAATTTTTCTGAAATTGCTTCTCCTTTGAACTCTATCAAAAGGAAGGGTTCTAAGTTTTTGTGGGGGGGAAGACCAAAGAAAGGCATTTTCTTTGTTAAAGAAGTCATTAGTTTCACCTGAAGTGCTCAATATACCAGATTTCTCACCACCTTTTAAGCTACAGGTAGATGCATTTTCTCTTGCACTCAGGGCTGTGCTATCTCAGCATCATCTGGAGGGAGTTTTGCACGTTCCTTTTGCAAGTAAAACCCTTTCAAAGGCGTAAAGGAAGTACAGCACCTATGAGAAGGAGTGTCTCGCTTACGTATTTGGGGTAGAGAAGTTTTCTAAATATCTAGAGCAAAGGGAATTTGATCTCTTCACTGACAATATGGCCTAGGAGTGGATGTGGTTTCAGCCCAAGAAACTTGGGATAATAGGCCGTTGGGTTTTGCGCCTTCCGCAATTCAAATTCAATACTCACCATATTTCTGGTAAGCAGAATATTGTAGCCAATACTCTTTCCAGGATGAATGAGGGGTAGGATATCAATGGTGAGCAGGAAAACCTGGAAACAGCGTGTTTTATACGTACTATTCCTGAGTCATTCGTGTCCCCATCTCAAAACACCAACGAGGGAACCTTTTTTGTATTGAACTCCTTAAAAAGTGGAAGAAAGGTGAAGATATGGATAGATATGGTGTTTTCAAAGTTCTTGTAGTTTTCTACAATCTAGGTGGCAGAAAGAGGATATTTGTGCCAAAAAAGATTAGGCCCATGTTGTTGAGTTATTTTCATGACTCTTTTTGGAGGTCACCTGGGAGTCCTGAAGACACAACAGAAAATCTCGAAAGAGTTTTTCTGGCTTAGCCTGTATAGCGACTTGTGAGATTGGGTTAGGAGTTGTGAGGCCTGCCTTAAAACTAAACCCACCCAGAACACTCGCATTGGGTTACATTCGGCTGATATAACCCAACGACCCTGGGAGAAAGTGTTTGTGGACTTTGTTGGTCCCATTACCTGATCCACTAAAGGTAACACTAGTGTTTTGGTGGATGGATTTTCCAAGTTCATCATTTTAACTTCACTTCGAAACATGACAGGAACAACAACTGTAAACGCTCTTACTACTATAGTTTGGTCACTGTTTGGTGCCCCTTGAAGGATAATAAGCGATAATGGCCCTTGTTTTAGGTCAAAACCTTTCAAATCTTTCAAGGACATATGTGTTGGATGGGGCATTAACCATGTTACCCCCAGCACTTATTATCCCTCCCCATATCATGTTAAAAGATTTAACAAAAATCTTAAGGTAGCACTGACCATCTATCACAGCGAGTCTCAAGTCCACTAGGGCCGTGACTTAGATTTTTTAAATTTGGCCTTTAATACGGCCTTACACGAGTCAATCGGGCTTTGCCTGCCTCGGTATTATTAGGTAGAGAACCAAACCATCATCTTCTAGTGGTCTGGGATGTTGATCCTCTGCTGGGAACTCCTAATGACCTTTCTTATTCTGAAAGGTGTTCAGCAGCCTTTCAGAATCTGACAAAGTCACTGAGGAGAGTTGCAGAAGTCTACAATAGAGGTCGTATCCCTGTGAACATTGTAGTTGGTAACCTTGTAATGTGTAAATGTTTCCCCCAGAGCTCCACCATTGACAAAGTAACTGCCAAGCTTCCCATATGAAGCGGGCCGTGGTCAGTGGAATCCTTCATGACGCCAGTGTTGGAGAGGTTACAAAACCCAACAGACCCCACCGAGACACGCAGGGCTCATGTGAGCCACCTTAAGCTAGTACCCACCTAAGGAGCTTAAGTCATATTTATTGATGGTTAATAGTTTTAAGCTCAACATATTGCTAACATAATTAACCAATTTAGTTTTACTCAGGTAATTTAGGCGAACCATGCATGTAGTTCTTTATAGGTTTATGGGAACCTATAATTTGACTCTTTGGATTTCCATTATTTTTGTGTAGTATCGTTTAACTGAGGTAATTTTAGCGGAACCATGCGAGTAGTTCCTTATAGGTTTATGGGAACCTATAATTGGACTCTTTGGATTTCCCTTATTATTGTGTAATAAACTTTCAAATTAAAGTTTGATATTTTCAAATTTCATAGGTTGATTCTTGTAGTGGATCTTGGGTTATGAAATCGGTTTTGACTGTGTAGAAAGAAGTAATTTTTATTGCCCTTACTTTTCTCATGCTTCCGCTCAATCCTAGGCCTAGAAAGAAAGCTAGGCTTCCGGCGGTGATAAATGTAATTCTATTTGTTCTTGAAATACTTGTCTTTTTGACAAGGAAACCTCTTGACATGTTAAAGGGGGGAGGGGGGATGCTCCCCTAATCCACTTCGGCAGGATTCCTTACTAATTGTGTAGAAGTATGTAGTGTTAAATGTAATCGAAGACATTGGTACTCGTTTTGAGACAATTTAGACTCTTGTGCATCAAGAGATGGACCATAGATGAAAGAAGAAATTTATTCTATTCATACAATTTTTTTGTGGTTAGCCATGTGAAGTACAGTGCGCGATAGCAGATCAAGCAGGATGTTTCTTCTTCCTGATACATGTTTGATAACAAAGCTCAGTCAGTATTCTTGCAGTAGGAGTGCCCCTTTGATAAATTTGATTCTACCGTCTTTCATGCCTTATTCTTAATACATTCCTCGGAGTATGAATAATCATCTTTGAAATTGTCATATTTAAAATTACACTGCCTGAAGTAACTGCATCATAAATTAAACATTGAGCAATAAGGCTGTCTTAATGTAAGTTTTCAACCAGACATTCTTAATTTACAGAAAAACTTCATTCAATGGCTGCATTTCTATGCAAGAGAAAAAGGATTTTTTTTAATTAATGAAATATTTCAGCTACTGGGATAGTTTCTTTGGAATTTGTTTTATAAGGAACTTATAAGGCCGGTCACCACTTTAAATTAATCCTTTAGTGTAGTTAATAACTTCTTGCTTTTCCCTAAGAGACATATTGCATGGCTGCATGATCGAGACAACTAGCACCTTTGACAATTTTTTTAGGAGAAATAACACTTATGTAAAAGTTTGATGCAGAGATAAACTAGGAATTTTTTACAATCACCTCTGAAATAAAGTACCTCGATGTCTTCAATGTCTTTCAAAGCCGGTGATGTTGCAAACTTAATATCCACAATAGAGGGTTATTTTATGTTAGACCGTTTCTTCAAATCAATGGAAAACTGTTATTTTGAAATATTTGCTGAATTAATTTCATCACAATTTATAATTCTATTCATCAAGTGCTCAAGTAATTTACTTAGATCTGCAAATATAAATGGCAATATGAGTTCATTGATATGATATGCAGTAAGAAATTTCTCCAACTCAAGTGAAACGGCATGAATCCCAACTTTTCTGTCAAAAGTTCACCCTTCACAAAGTTATTTAATGTTGTAAAATTATCAGTATTGGGAGGATTCGTGTTAAAATAATAAACATACTTTTTTTTAAATAAGGCAGCATTGACATTCTCTCTAACACCTTTGAGTTCTCTAACCATCTAATAGAACCAAACTGCATTGAGAAGAGAGATAATTCCGTTATTCTAAGGTAGTTTGCACGTCTCATTCAAAAATATAAAAATAAATATGGTGAGCATTAAAATTAGTTACTAGCCCAACTAGAGTTAGCAAGTGCTGTTTTGTTAGCACAATGGAATATGTGTAAAGAATAAGTTCCAAATTCCAGCAACTTATGGATAAACTTCCGTCAAGTAACTTTTGAGCTCATTTAACAAAATTGAGGTTTACATTTACCCATACATGGAAACTTGAAGCATTTTTTTAAGATCCAAGACCTCTATTTTAGTGCATATATAAAGTTCATTAGTTGCAAGTTTCAAAACTACTGCATTGTTGTTTTCCCTAGAATGTACACATTCACAGTATAGGCCATATAGATGACACTGCATTTTTGACTACCGGGACCAAGCAATTTATTTATTTATTTTTTTGCTCCTACAAGAGCTTTCACTCAGTCAATATGCGTCTTTTCCTTGGGATGAGATCAGATTGAATATTCATTTTAACAGCTTTAAAAAAAAAGCTT
This sequence comes from Timema shepardi, assembly GCA_902151425.1. Classification (NCBI taxonomy): domain Eukaryota; kingdom Metazoa; phylum Arthropoda; class Insecta; order Phasmatodea; family Timematidae; genus Timema; species Timema shepardi. The sequence goes on from CABFVX010000409.1 coordinate 63,789, forward strand.
TCTTATTCAAAGGCGTTTGGGAGCTACAAGGGTCTAAACATTCATCAATTTGCACTAAACGGCACAACTTATGCAATACTTTTTAATTGTAACTTTTAATGAAAATTAATTTTATGTAATTATTGAAGGTTTTAAATGCTGAAAATTGTTCAAAAATCAAAAAAAGTTATGAAATATATTTTATTCTTTCACATTTAAGCTAGTAAAACTGAATTTTTAAGACAAACTACTTTTGGTGGTCATATATTATGAGGGGTCAGATTAAAAAGACAATTTGTAGTTTCTCGCTATCTTACAGGTTGTGACGTAATTTGCCACCCTACCTTGTATTTCCCTATGTTTTATACTTTTTGTGAACAATTTCCAATTTATTTTCGCATGAAATTAAGCACTTCGAAGTTAGGCCATACGCTGGTTGCCGGCCTGACTAATAAAACTATTTACATCTATTAAATTAAATAAAAGGACGGAAGGAACTATGTAATACATTGTTTTAAATAATCCAAATAAGGAATTTTGATTTAAAGAAGAACACTTACCTTTTATTAAACATATTAATTATCCTTCTAAGAAATTGGTTTAACTCTTGTTGTATTTATTTTCAACGCCGACCATGATTGTTTTTAACGCATGCGCAGTTCTATCAAACAAGTGAGTTGCGGATCTGATCGTAAAAGAAGAAACAAAGCTCGATGTAAATAACTCAAAACGAGCGCGCTTTTCAATTTTGACAGATAGAAATAAACATTTAATTCTTTTGTGAAAACATTGTTCACCTTCATTGGGTTATATTTCAATATTTATATTAAACCTGCATTTTATTTGATTTTTATCCCTAGTCCATAGCCAACATTTTATCTTTTTTTATATATATTGGTTTTCTCTTTGGACTTGGAATTATGAATAGAACATTTTTAAATTTGATTTTTAGAAGACTTTCTAAATGAGACGAGGTCTTCTTCTTCGGGGTTGGTTTAACATGGAGCCAAACCTGTGGAGCTCCTAATTAAAACTATTTTAAAGTGAATTAAAGGTTGTGAATTAAAGTACAAGTGGTAAAATGGAAAGCTAAGTGTGTGTACAAGAACTAGATTGTTTATTTTCGTTTCAAATTGCATAAGAATTCGAATTACTAAAGTGTAACAAATCTCTGAAGTTGGTGTCAATATGGACTAATTCAGGGGTGAGGGCAAGCCAACTCTTCAAATCTAAATTATTATTATAATTTTTTTTTCTCCTATAAAAATCAGAATTCATTTACTTTCAAAAAGACAAACTAATGCAGAGAATTAATTAACATTTCATTTTTATGTCTAATTATTAATTTTTTTTATTATATATTCTTTTTTTTTGTTTCAACAATACTGTTCTATACTTTGTTAAATTAGAATTATAATTACCCGGAATTCCATAGGTAGGCTTGAGATGTGGTAATAGGGGAAACAATAATAAATCCACAAAAGTGCCAACAATTGTTATTTTATACATTTTTTTCTATTGTAGTCTAAATTACATTTTGTTCCAACAATCCATTTTATCTAAATTGTTCATGTTTTAGTTTTAAGTCTACCCAGTGGTCTCGAGTATTGAGAGTCGTAGTGCCACTGACTGAATTAGCTGATGTAACATTATTTTTTTCTTATAATTATTATTTTTCTCCTAGATACTAGGGGTGGCGCCCAACAAAAACACAATCTTTATACATCTTGATGTTAACTATTGTTGTTACAGCATAGGAGGTCAGAAGACACTTGATACTAGACAAAGTAAATTATATATAAAAATATATAGATAATACATATTTCTCTAACACTGTAAAGTTTTTTTTTCATTACAATGTAAAGAAAGTATTGTAATCGTCAAAAAAATCAAACTCCAGATATTGATGAATCTCGACGTTTCATGACCCCCTGAAACCGAAAAAGCGTTTTTGTGAAATTTTTGTTGGTCTGTCTGTACCTCGGAGTAGAGCCTAAACTAATTTACCGATTGGGCTAAAACTCGGTATCTAGAATTTTCGTAGGGTTGGCCCAAGATTTTTTGGAATTGGATATTTAATCCTAGTTTACTGAAGGGTGAAAAGAGAAAAATAAATTTTCTTAAAATTGGCTTTAATAATTTTGATTAAATTTCATCTTTCAATAATATAAATAAAATTGCTACTCTCATTTTTTGGTAAAATGACTTAAAGGGTTCCGGTCTGATGCGTAAATTCTCGTTTTCGATCACATATCTGAAACTATTTGATATATTAAATTACTTATCATTGCAAATATGTAGGTCTATTTATAATACAAATATTTTATTTCAGACACATTTTTATAAAACCAATATTTTCAAGCTAAACACAAATATATTAATGATGTTACATGAACTCTAGTTGTGTCGATACATCGGTAATAATAATAATTTCAATTTCCTTTATTATAGCGCTGACCAGCAGTCATAAGATTTATAACAGGCCAGCATTGAAAAGTACACAATTACCTCATAAACATAAATATTTACATGAGAAAATAAAATAAGCAACAATAGCTAAATAATTTTATATATTGTTGAATAGTTTTGAAAAAAAAAGTAATTATTAAAGATAAGATTAAAAAATAGCAATAATAAAAAATAACTAAAGAATGGTTACAAGCAGAAACAATATGCAAAAATAAATCAGAATATTGTAAATTTAAATATTATAAGCAAGAACCTCTACATGAAAAATTAGTGATATGGGATTTCATTAAATAACTATCTAAGTTTAGCTTTCCTTTTATGATAAAAGTCGAATTCGACAAATATAGAATTAGCACTATGGATACGACCTATAGAACTCACCTTATAAAAGTGATTGAGAAAAAATAATTTGGGATTACAAGAAGCCTGAGAAGGGATATGAACGCCTACATGATCAAGGGCAAATATGCAAGAAATTTTACTATTGAGAATATTAAAAACAAAAGGGGCATCACAATAAAGTCTACACGAGAAGAGAGTTTGGAGTCCGAAGAGGTTTCAAATTCTGTCATAATCATACTAAATCCGGTTAGTAAGAAATTTATCATAGCACGCAGCAACAAATTATCTTTGAACGTTTTCTAGCGGAATTTTTTCCAATGGAATTCCAAGCAACAGTAGCATATTCTAACTTAGATCTAACCAGGGTGTAGTACAGACATAAAAAACTGCCAACATTCTTAAATGATGAAGTAATAAATTTAATAAGTCCAAGTAATTTCAATGATTGGGAATTTACATGGTCAACATGACAGTGGAAATAAAGTTAGTTATCCAGGAGAACCCTATGATCATTATTATAAAGGGTGAGAACTATGTTTTCACTAACCAAATTATAAGTAAAAAAGAAAGGATTAGTTTTCTTAGTAAAAGATATAGATTTGATCTAAGATTTATTAATAGACATTCCATTTTCCAAAGACCATTGTAGAATACCATTTACATCAATTTGTAAAGCTATACAATCTGCAATTGATTTGATAATTTTAAATAATTTTACATCAGCAAAGAGTCCAATTATTTACCAATGTCATCAATAAAAACATTAAAGAGAAAAGGACCTAAATTAGAACCCTGTGGTATGCCACAGGGGGCTGAGAATATATTTGAGGTGTGTGAATCAATTTTAATAGTGAATGATCTTTCATACAAATAACAGCTGAACCAATTTGCATATGAGTGAGAAATGCAAAAATTACCAAGTTTAGAGAGAATAATACTATGCTCAAGTAAATCAATGTCTTACTTTGGTCAAAATAAATAGCATCAACCTGACCTTGGGCAGAGACTTGAGGTGCAACATGCCCAAGAAATTCTACTAAATTAGTGAAAGTAAACTTATTATTTATAAAGCCATGTTGATTATCTGAAAGTTTATTTTCAAGATGGTGGAAGCTATGCTCATGTATGATTTTCTTGAATACTTTGGAGAGTGTGTTTAAAAGAGAAATTGGTCTATAATTACAAACATTTGTTTTTACTCCTTTTTTATAAATAGGTTTGACAACAAATTGTTTCCATGTATGAGGAAAGGTTTCATTTGACAGGCTAATGTTAAAGATATAGGCTAACAAAGGGCTGAAAATGCTGGCACAGCCTTTAACAATAAGACTTGGAATCCCATCTGTCCCGGCACATCCAGAAGAACTAAATTTTTTTATAGCATTAGCAACATCCAAGGGTGTAATGCGGCATGGATACAAGGGTGCACTAATTTCAATAACAGGGCAGGGTAAAACCAGAAAGGCTGAATTATAAACTGAATGAAAGTAGGTTCCAAACTTATTAGCAATTAATAAAGGATCCGCTATAATCTTGCCCTTAATTTCTAGGTTAGATGGGGAAAATTTATTCAGACAATTATTTTTAACAAATTTTCAAAATTCTTTGGGTTTGTATTTAATACCATTTTCTATTGAGGTCATCAAATTGGTTCCGTCTAGTTTTAACTAATTTATGATTTAGTGAGAAAAATGTTAATAGAATACACTATTATTTGTTAGTTTGAACTGTCTGAAAAAAAAAATCCCTAATATAGTATTTAAGAGTAGAAGAAAACCAATTCAGATATTTGGATGAATTAAGAATAGTTATTTGAGGAATATATATTTTGATTTTACTTTGGACTAAATTGGTAAAATTATCTACAGCCAAATTAACATCTGTAATAGAATAAACACAAGACCAATCAGCAGTGGCCAGGCAATTGTAAAGATTAAGGTGATCACATAATAATAATAATAATAATAATAATAATAAGGTATTAGAAATTATAGGTCCACAAATCAATTCACATAGAAGCAAAGGCCATTTGTATTTTAGTAATAAAAAAATTTGTACAATACACCACACATACTTTCTTTTGCTTTTATCTTGGAATAGACATTTACTAAATACTCGTTAGATTTGTTAAACAAAATAATAGGTCCATACATTGTTGTATAAACACTACACCAAAGATTATAAATGAAATAAAATAGGCCTACACTGTAACTTACTCTATGGAATTAGGAATTAGAAACACTTACAGAAAAATTGAGAAAATAGAAACATCTTTGTCAACCAAAGAGCATAAAAATCAAATTTAATTTTAAAAACCTGTATTTAAAAGTATATATATTTGTTTATCACTCAGAACTTATTGGTTTTATAAAAATATATTTCAAATAAAAGATTTTTACCTTTAATAGTACTATAACTTTACATGGTAATTTATTAAGTGTCTCAAAGAATGATGAACATTTAAAAAATCTCCCCATGTATTATTATTATTATTATTATTAGCGCCATGTCTTACTAGCCATTCGGGTTATACGCACTTACGCTAATGTGTAATGGTAGGTTGATTTTGAGATGAAATGGAGGACCTACAGTTTAACGTGGAATCCGAACCACGGTGGAGGTCTGGCATTCCTCACATTCACAAGATGCCTTGTCAGAGGTGAAGGAAGGGTTTGGTAATCAGATAAATCTTTGCCGGGACCAAGGATTGAACCCCGGCCGCCAGCATAGAAGTCTGACACCTTACCCCTAGACCGCCAGGTCACCTCTTCCCATGAAAAGTACCCTCAAAGACATGTTCATGAGAAAATGAAAATTTTCATCTTGTTTATAATAATAAAGTGCTTAGATTTAAAATTTAATCAAAATCGTTACAGCGAATTTCAAGAAAACAGATTTATCCTCGTTTTGCCTTGCAATAAGCTACCCTTAAATTTAGGGTTGGATATCTAATTCCAAAAACCACTCGAGGGGACCTTATGAAAACCCCAGATAAAAAGTTTTAGCCAAATTGGTAAAATGGCTTCGGCTGTATCCCAAGCCAAGGTACAAACAAGCATTGCGAAAACCACTTTTTTGGTTTCAGGGGTCCATGAAACGTAGACATTTATCAAAATCTCAATTTCAAATTTTTGACGATCCCAATATTTTCACTCTGAGGTGTTGGGAGAATGAAAATATTTGTTTACAAAGCTTAGTTACCCACAGCGGTGTTAGTTGCTCGCCGTTGGTTTGATCGCCATTGATGGGGAGGTCAAGGTTCGAATCTCGTCTTTATGAACTGAAAGTGGTTTTCCTGTTAAAATATATATATATATATATATATATATATATATATATATATGTGCTCAAAGCTAAAGTGGATCAAGTTCGGAAATCCTACTTTCGAGAAAAATTGAGTCAAAGTTAATTTGCACTGTTTGATTCTAAAATTGAGCTAGTTGACTATTTTTATTATTTTTATAGGAAGACTAACTTTAATATAGGTTATGACCCCAAACATTAACTGCATTAATTGAGGCGGCGGGAGTGAAAATTGAATTATTAACTGTGGACTTAATCCCTTTCAGCCCCGAAATATTTCTGGTGGTAAGTGGGTCAAATGAACCAAGCTATGTGAAAAATTGAAGAAAAAAAAATATTTATATATATTTCACAACAAATTTTTAACAACTGTGTAACTGGGTTATAATGCATATTAAGATGACACAAATAAGACCTCATCAGAATAATATAAGGGTTCATCGCTATCTGAGTCAGCAATTTCCTCATTTAGGGAGGTTTGCAACCTAGTTGCAGTTTCTGTCCATAGGTTTTTGAAATGGTCATGGCTGACTGGTGGAATGAATGGCAAAAGATACAACATTCATTGTTTTTCTTTGCCACAGTGACTACCCCTGGTGCTTTGTAAAGCGAATCTTGCTTTTCCACAAATTTAGAGTTTTTCTTAGACATGGCCAAAGTTGAGAAAGGAAAATCTTCATTCAACGTAATTTTAAACTTCAGGGTTCATGGTTCCTCTCGCTCAAACTGCATCCACCTCATTTCTAACCACTTACCAGAATGAACATCGTCAGTTTTTTTCTTGTTGACCAAATTATCCTCAAGTTTTTTGATGGATAAAATCTCAGGTGTTGTTATTTTGACAGCCTCAAAAGGCTTCCTGTCTTTGCTTTTTTTATTACTTCAATCCAGTCTTCAGGCGTATAAATGTGGGTAAAGTTTCATGAAGCTGATCCTATAACCCCAAAATCTTGATTGTTTGGCAAAAATGAGTGACCCGAAACAATAAATTTGTGATCAATGGTTTTGATGTTTAACTGAGGATCTTGGACCAGGTTCATTAATGTAGCTGCCACCTTAATATTTCTGTTTTGCCCAGTACATGAGTCCATAATGATTTGAAGTAATGACCTTGTGGACCCAATATTGATCCTTTTTTTGGTCCAAATTTAATATTGAGGATTTATTTCTCTAAAAAAAATCATACAATTTAAATACGGGAGTCAAAAAACTTTTAAAGTAAGTGCAACACAATTTTTTTTTCGGGTTTGTTAGCATATATTATTTTGTTTCACATATACTACAAGTTATGAGTAAATATCTCAATTTTTAAACAATGGAGTGAGAAAGTCTGTGCGGAGTTCTGTACCATTTATTTTTATACAAATAGTAACCATAAACATGTATACAAGTTAAAAAAAAAAGTGGACTTGTTATTCTAAGCCCTTCATGGGGTTTTAAATTTACAAAATTCATAAAAAAGTGAGTTTTGTGTGGTAAACTTTACTTTGGTAAAATATGCTAAGGCTTCCAATTTAAAATTTGTTCATACCACATAAAAAAAAGCTTTTTTTAAGCTTTCCAACGAGCTAGGGTTGAGCTCTGTAGCTTTGATAGGAAAAAAGATCTGAAATACTACTTTTTTGTCATCGGCCACTAAACAAATAGCCTATATATCAAGGGGTATATTGTTTAAAAATAAAATATTTTTGAGGTTTAGGAGGTAGGGGGAATGGACATGAAAATTTTCATAAAAATCAAAAGTGATGGAGCACACTAAATTTGTTGAATTAAAATTGAATGACTCGCAAATGAAGATAAACTTGAAGGCTGCTGTTTTGACACCATTGAGAAGATCTATGTAGAATCGCAAGTGGTGCTGGACACTCTCACATAACACGACTTCCAGGAAGTGTTTCAATAATGGTGGACCCGCCAAGACTGGTGTCTACATGCAGAAAGGGACTACTTCGAGAGTAATGGCGGGCACTAGGCTCTAAAGTGAATTTTATAAGTTTTCTAGCATCAGTCCGGAAAATTTTTGGATACCATCTCATAATAAACACAATAATACACGGTTATTAAGATAAGTCTAAACTTCAAATGTAATGCTCTAAAGTGTATATATAAACTTTGTATAATTTGATGAATTTCTAATATAAAAATTGTCAATGTGTCTTAAGCAGATAAAAATCTGCCAATTGTGTGCTCCACAAGACCAGCAAGGCAATTTACGAGTAAAACAGCTTATAGGCTGATAAACATACCATTACTTAAATCTTTAATAAAATCAAATAATCTGATCTCTACTTACCAAAACAAAATATTATTCAAAAATTACATAAAATAGACATTTTTAATATTGTATCTAATTATGTTACTCAATATTGAATCACAGTAAAGGGAATTAAAATACATATATATTTACCCTATTATAGCGGTGATTCAGTTCCTCTATAGCCATGTGCTTGGTTGGTGTTCTCAGTTCATTTGTTGTTGAAGAATACTTTGGAGTTCTACCAAAACTTGCATTTGGCCTATGACAAAGAAATAAAATCTCATTTTAATCATGCAAGACCAATATAGCCTATGCCGAATTGAAGCACTTTATAATGGTTCATGGCCTATTTCAAATATTTTTGACTTACTATTCCTGGAAAAAAAAAATGCAGCTTTTATTATGACAAGATATTTCTACCCAGGATACCCATAGTGAAATATCAGCCCTCACATAGGCAGTAAATACTGCCCTATCATGTCGGTTAACACAGTCTGCAATATATTTAAATTTATGTGATCAAGGGCAGTCTTAAACTAAGTATCCTCTTGAATAAGTATTTTCTTATGTTAAAATATTATTTTGTTTGTCACTAACCCACTACTTAAAGATTTTTTTTTAAAAAAATCTGTTTTAATGAACTTCGGACATAGTGAACAAAATATCTGAGCTTGTAGAGGTTCATTATAACCAGAAATGATTATATATGTGTGTGTGTGTGTGTATATATATATATGGCCTGCGGTGCAAACTGGCCCTGCCGTTTTATTTGCCGCGCCGAAATGGTACTATAGATGTACATATTTTTTATCAAAATAATATTTGTATTATTTGTTATTATTCTACAATCTCTGACACCAAACAAAGTAACGTGATTGGCACTACAGAAAAGGAAGTGATTTTGTTTACTATATTTTGTATGGCATTTTCTTTCTAATCCTTAGGTGTTGTTTTTTGTGATGGTTATTTTGTAAGGTGTATAGCTTAAAGTAATATAATATTTAAAAAATTAATTACATTTAAGGTCTTGGCACAGATTTATCTGATTGCCAAACCCTTCCTACACCTAATCACCTATTTTGAATTCTTCGGATTCTTTTATTTGTTCCGAGATCACCTTTGTCCAGATACCAGTTCAATTATTTTAAATTATGTTGGTGACTTTGAAACTTGAGCAACTTTTAACATATAAGGTGCAACATTTATAAAACAGTGCATCAAATGATTCTTTGGAATGGCAACAATTTATTTTCCTTTTGGGGCCCATGAATAATTGATTCGTAGATTTTCGGAAATTATTAAATGCTTAGGAACATACAAATTTGTAATATGTCTTCATATTTCCATGGCACATTGAACAAACTCCTTTGCTGACTGAGGGTCTATTTTTCTTAATAGTATTGCTTCTCTCAACCTCCTTTTGATTGTGCCACCAAGTCCATCAACGGGTACCTTTCCATATCCTGTGGCAAACAAATGCAATTTTTGGTATTAGCTGTTCTGTCAAGTTTTTCAATACAGCTTTGCGTTTGCTGGGACTCAACGTAGGACTTTGTTTAACCTTTGCTAAAACTTTTCCATAGGCACTTCTTGGTGTAAAAATTTTACTTGGGCTGACAGTGGTTGTGTTTAGTGGATATATATTTAAGTCATTTGCACCAGTAAGTAGTGTTTGTTTTTTCTTTTGTGTATATTTCCACCTTTCTTTTCTCTTTTTTGCTTGTAAAATATCTTTATCATCAAATGTCATCAAATTTTTCTTTTTTTAGTGACTTTCATATTGTTTTCTAAATTCTTTTTCTTTTTCATGGCAACACAATTATTTCAATACGCATACCACGAGTTTAAATAAACTGTGCGCACATCGTTGTGTAACTAGGCCGCAATATAAGGGTGAATGAATTCAAACTAAAACAAAACATCGCTCACCCTTCCCTAGCATCCACCACCTTCCCGCCATAGCTAACAATATCTCAACCTCTGACTTCTTATCTAGAACTCTGACACATTATCTTAGCCCCTAGACACCGCAACTTTTTGTGCCTACAGCAACACTGTCCCACTATGGCACATACTGATAGTGTCGGGTGTTTAGTGTCATCAGCCTTAGTTTTTCATACAAATGAAACTACCATATCAGAACCAGAATGTACTAGAAACGTCATCTACAAAATATTGGGACTTTTCTCTGCTCCAAATTTCCCCAGGACTTCTTTAATTTCCCCCAAATCTTGTTCGCACATTCGGGCATATTCTGCACCCCTGGCCCACACCCCACTATTTCACACAAACCAACCCCTCCCCACATACACACCTCTGTAATAAATACTCTTTTATAAGTTTACTGGATTCATTTAAGTTCAAAACATAATTTTACCAATATAAATTGTAGACAAATGGACATGAAGAGTTTAATTTCTTGTCACTGTTGACAAGACAATTCTAAGTTTTGTATGATACCATTGTGATTACCACCTTGAAATTTGTACTGATTAGCCACAACATAGTATGTACCTTTAAGTTTGAATTTTTTGAAGGTTTTAAAAGATTCTTTTTTTTCTTTTGTAAAACTCAAAATTAAGAATTTTAAAGAGTGGTGAATTTTTTTAAAATATAAAAATATGTGATGCTGTATATCAAATGAAAGCCCTATTCATAAGCTATAAAATGACACATGTCTGAGGTCTGTAGCTATTATAGGTTTTTAGTAAATTGCATTTAAGTTCATGGTGGCTAGCAAATTTTGGGGGTTCTGGGCAATTTAAAAAAATTAATAACTGGAAAACAAGTGGACAAAAAAATTTGGATTTTTTTTAACATCTCATAGTAAGGTGCAAATAGGCTTGCACCAAAAAATAATCAAATCCATGATATTAGATTCCAAAATGAAGTTTTCATTGGTTGATTTGATATGGAATGACCTGTATGCAGGAAAAAGACCGCAAGGGAGGCCAAGAAAGAGATGGGCATAGCAGATAACCGAAAATGGAGGCATTTTACTAAACTAACTTGGTCACATGCTGGAAACAGTTTATGATGAGTAAAATTATATTTCATATAGAAACATATAGAAAGTATTTTTATTGGCTGGAAGTGAGTTTTTATCAAACTATTTGTTAGCACTGCATCTGGATACCCGTCATTTGGCCTAAAGTGTAGGCTAAATGCCTTTAGGCCAAATGACTTTAGGCCCTATGCCTTTAGGCCAAACAACTTTTTGTAAATATAATTCTTTGACCATTTATTAAAATGTGTTTTGCTGTCTCCAGAAACATTTGTTATAATTTGTAGTGATGCTAATAGATGGCGAGGTGTAGTGTTTAGTTAAATAGTATATACTACCGTTTCAAAATATATGTCTTTTCTCAATTTACTACTTCCCAAGGTATAGCAGCACGTCCATTAACCTGTAGTACCACTTTTGTATGTTGAACTTTTTATATCACCAAGGTTTTGTACTAGTTTTTGTACCGTTTTGTACCAGAAATAAAAAGTTTTGTACCCGTACCGTTTTTTATTAATTGGCACATACATGTGGTCACACCATTTTATTTTTTCCCTCATCTCAATAAGTTTTTTTTCTCTATTATAGTCCATCACCACTATTTCTCAGAATTAAATTTTAAATAATAATAATAATTATTATTTTGTAAATGCCTATTTGAATTGTTTCCCGTACCTATTTAATAAATTTAAATTCTTTACAATACAGAGAAGTAATTAAATATATTAGTTTTGGAAACAGTGACCACCCAACTCCCCTTCCTCCCGCCATTACTCAACTCACTGAGAAATTTCAAATTTTAAGATTTATTTGGTCATCTTGATGGATCCTTATACTAAGGCTACTAGAGTTGTAGGGTAGGCTCGTTCACTTTACCGGCCAGCATTCAGCTCTACCCTAACACGCAGCGCTGCTGTAACGTCTGCTCGTGACCTAGCCAAGCTTGCTTCTGTTCAGATCATGTGACTGTCTAGCTGTCTTCTAGCTAAATGACGCGTATGAGAATTATGGGATAACGACCAGTGTTGCCAAGTCTATAGTTTCTTGCAATAGTACTTGGCCCCTGAAATGGATTGTATTTGGACCGGTAGGATACTACTTTCTGTCACTGTATTGATAAACCCACCGATTTCCATAAAAAAGTTAATAATTAATGTAAAATCTGTTACTTTATAGCAGGCCCACAGGATATTACTTTTAGAAAATATCCTAAAATTGGATTGTACACGTGGTGAAATTATATCAAAAGTGGTATCCAGATCGTACAGTTGGCAACACTGATAACGACTCTCAGGTCTTTCATCACTACATCTCTATCAAGATGTCGCGGTAGAAGAGAACAAGGTTGTTAACAGTTTTTTTAAACATTGGTAATTGGAGACTCAAATTTGTGTTTAAACCTAGTCAAATATAATCACCAAAAAGTGTGTAGTTTCTAAAAGTTTATTCCTATTATATTTCACTTCCTTATCATCTCACCCTCTCTCTTCGGAACACTACAGAAAATATTGAGACTATCTAGACCAGAGGTCCCCAACATTTTTGTACCTTAGAAAACATTCAAAACTAACGGTAGTGTGGCGGGTACCAATCACTTTTTCAGGACAAATTTCTAACTGCCGCCAGGCTCAAAGGTCGGATTAACGCTATACACACAGCTGGTCAACTGCCAACAGCGATTGTGACATTACATGTGGTTGTGGGTGATACTCAAGGCCGCAGCCATGAGTGAAGGGGGGTTGTTCAACACCCTCCAACTTGACAAAAAATAAATTAAAAAACACTACTTTATTTACGGTTTTAACAAGACCTAAATAAAGACAAGGAAATATTTAACTGCTCACCACCATTTTGGTGCTTAGGTACGTTTTAAAAATATATATTTATTCTGTATTTATTAAGGCAACAAAGCAATCTAAACTCATGCCAAAATATTTACAAAGGAAATAGGAAGTATTAGCATTGTATTAGTGCGTGTGGGGAAAATGATGGAAGGGGGTGGGTCTTTGGGATGAGGAAAAAGCAAAACCTTTAAGCTTGAAACTATTAGAATTGTAGTTCCGAGTAAAAGTACACTTTGTAAATAAGCCGGCAAAGAAAGAGGAATGAGTGGGAAGAATTGGAAAGAGGGAGGAGGGGGGCTTTTAATCACCAACTTCTTAATAACAGCATACCTGGTGATAAACACAAACATGATTTTTGTTGGAAAAGTGGCAGATTAAAACTATAGGTCAATAACTTTTCAACTGTGGTCAAAAAGTGGCGGGCAGACGTAGGAGGCGGCATAATTAGGTTATATACAAGACATTTACATTGACATTAAAAGACAAATTGAAGATGTGTATTTGTAAGGGAGGGGGCTACGCGTGACCTTACTTTCCCCATTTTTATATATTTTTCCCTTGCAAACATATTATGGGGCCATACTTGGTGCAAAACAGACTTTTAATATTTACATTATATAAAAAAACAAACAAATTGAGGATGGGAACTACACTTAACCTGCTTTCTTGCACCCCTCCCTCCCATAACAATGGTCTAGGACTAGAAAACAAAATAAGTGCCAAATAGTTTTATATTTATATATGTAATTATTTTTTTGAGGGGGTGGGATGGAAGCCAACTTGAGTGATCTACTATAGTCCCTAACTAAACCCCTTCAGGTTTATGTGGTTTGTGTTGCCTTAGAGCACTATTTGGAGGACAGAAATACCCAACTTAATAAAACATTAGTAATACAAATTAAGACGAATAAACTTGAATATTTTGGGTATGTTTGATGCACAGTAAAAAAAAAAATTAGAAAAAAGTTTGGATACCATCACAAAATGCTTTCGATATGGTACCACATTACAAGAATCTCTCTTAAGAATAATATTTTGTAAAATATTAAATTAGTGTTTAAGGTTACATAAAGATTTAAAAAATATAGTGCCTTTAAGAGAACAGTACAAGAGTTTTTAAAGTGATATACGTTTATCTCTGTGGTCTATATCATCCAATTCAAGTGAGGCCCCTACCTAAATTTTGTACAATGACAAAATAGAAGGTACGCATAAGTTACACTTATAAGAATAGACATAATTATAAAATATACATTTGCACAGTTTGAAAAAAAGTTTTAACTATAGACTTAATTGTTGTTAAAATCTTTAAAAGGGTTTACGCTTTATTAAAAGTATTAAAAAATGAATTGTTTTGTTATCATGGTTGGTGCACACATAAGTTTAGCCCTCCCTTATTACATCCCCATTACTTTATTTATTTGATATCATGTATTGAAATCGTTTCATTTATTTGGGATATTTAACGTGCACTTTCTAAACCGAATGGTTATATTAGTACATGACTTACAAACTAACTTAAATCTAGAACAAATACAACATCCAGCCCCCTGAGAGTTAATTCATCATTGTGAAAGGGGAAAAGCACAGTCAACCAATGATACGTTTTTCAGACATTCCGGGAATCGAACCCGGGACCTTTATCTCAGTATGCAAACACGCTACCAACTGAGATAAAGTGTCAGACTGTGTATTAAAATCAAAATTTAGTACGGTTTGTGTGTTGTTAACAAAATATTTCTAGATTACGTGATAAAAATTTACACCTCTGTACACAAATAAAAAACTGGTACCTTGGTATTAACGCTGTAAGCTACCTGGTCTCATAAGTCATCGCACTCAAAATAATAACTTGTTTTTGAGTGACGCGGAGGTCGGGGTGTAGTGTAGTTTTTCTTTTATATTAATTCAAGCATTAAATTATAAAAGACTTGTGAGATTTAAATGTATTTATTTAATGATCATAATACTAGTGTAAATATTTTTATGAGAGTTCGGCCATTCATTTTTTTGGTACAAAGGCTCCTTCGGTCTAAGATGAGAGAGCCCCTGGTCTAAGTCAATATAAGTTAATGTGTTGAATAACACGTTCTGGTAGCTTTGTCAGTTCGAAGTACTTTAGTATTAATTTTAACCGAAATTGGGTGGGGTGCGAGTGATTCTGAAGTCTCTATAAGCGAGGTCCTCGGTGTAATAACCCATATCTTGTGTTAAGAGACGTAAAAACTAAAACGAACTTAATTACCAGAATGGTGGCTACTAGCTATATACATTTTCTTGTATACAATGTATGGAAGCTACTATGGTTGTGCATTTTTCAAATGAGAATATAAGTGGCACTTTTAATATATGAGGGGTCATGGGGGAAGGTGCCCCGTTTACCCCACCTCCTTGGGTGCGCCACTGGTTCTAAGTAAACGCTTAGTGATCAAGTTTAAAATTAATTATAATTAAACAAAAATGTACATTTGTTATATTTGAATATTATGTATTTCCACTGTCTAAAATATGTTTTTCAAGTAAATAGAGTAAGCTCTAGTAGTGTTGTTTTTTCATTTTATCTTCACACCAGTCAAGCACCAGTGGCCAAGCACTATTCTGTTACAGAGAGCCTAATCCTGTTCAACCCTCGAGCGGGCACGCTGGGGTATAAAGTACCCAATTTTTTTCTTTTTAGTGTGTGGTAGTACTGTCAGGTGCCTGGCGGGCATGTTGCTTTATCTATTCCTTCAGTGTGACCTTGACTATCGGTTGATATGGTTAGTGTTCAGTGAAATCAATTAGTGTGTCTGAAAATTGAATTTATTTGAAAGAGTGTATTACTGGGGTATTGCATACCCCACATGCCCGCTCAAGTCACTTAAGTTTATATATTTATCTAATTGATTTTTCATAAATGAATAAATTTCTATGCAAATCTCCTTGAACTATTTGTTGGGTATTTTTTATTCTAATTTTTATTTTTAATAGAGCTAAGAAGCTTGTGTTTAAGTCCTTTCAAGGTTTTTTATATATATATATTTCCATTTTTATTTACTACTCTGTTATAACCAATTGGTTTTAGAAATGGCAAAATCTAATTAATACCAAAATTCAAATAAATTCTTATTTTATTAGAATGATGTCTACCGAAGAAATCAGCAAAATATTGCAGGAGCTGTCAGATGACGAATATATTGATAGCGCCGATTCTGATGAAAATGAGGAAATTTTAATTCAAAGTGACCATTATAGTGAGTCTGAACAAGATTGTGTTTCTTCAGATGATGATGGTAAAACTACAACTAATGAAGATTATTTTTATCGGAAAAGATAGAGAATGTATTTGGAGGAAAACTGACTTTACGAAGAAAGTAAAAATTCACAAAATAAAGCATAGTCAAAGTATCTCCTGGTCCCAAACTTATTGCAAGAGATATTAAAGATGAAATATCAGCATATCATAAAATTATTGATATGGTTATGTTAGATGACATTGTAAAGTTTACAAATATACATATTGCAAAAAGACAATTGACAGCACCATATTCTAGGAACAGGGACGGAAAAGAAACGTCAAAAGCTGAGATTATGGCATTATTGGGGTGTCTTTACCTTATTGGAATCAAAAAGGGACATCACACTAATGTCAAAGAATTAAGGGCTTCAGATGGGACCAGAATACAGATTCTAAGAGCTAGTCTGCGCTACAAGAGATTTTTATTCTTGCTTCGTTTTCTACGATTTGACAATAAGGTTACAAGAAATGAGTGAAGAAAAATAGATAAGCTAGCTGCTGTGATAGCATTTTTGGATGCATTTGTACTGAATTGTAAGAACACATATAATATGGGTACTCATGTCATATTTGATGAGAATCTGGAAGCATTTCAGGGGCGCTGCAGTTTTGTTCAATATATTCTGAATAAACTTGCAAAATACGGGATCAAAATTTATGCAATCTGTGACTCAAATACATTTGTTGTCCATAATTTAGAAGTGTATTGTGGTAAGCAAGAAGAAGGCCCATTCTAGTGTCAAATAAGCAAATTAACATTGTGAAGAGATTGGTTTCAAATATTGAAGGATCAAATCGAAATCTTACAGTGGATAACTGGTATACCAGCTATCCCCTGGCAAAATCTCTTTTGGAAAAGAAATTAACTTGTGTTGGTACTCTCAAAAAAGACAAAATAGAGATTCTCTATGAATTTCAGGCAAACAAAAACCAAAAAGTGTGTTCGTCCATATTTGGATTTCAGAAAAACATAATGATCACATTATATGTGTCCAAGAAAACAAGGCTGTAATTTTATTATCTCCAATGCATGATTCACCAACTAACAATGATGACACTAAAAAACCAGATATAATAATGGATTACAAGTCAAAAGGAGGAATAGATATTACAGTGGATCAAATGTGTAGTGTATACGATATTCCACGTATTACAAGGCAATGGCCTATGAGAGTATTTTATTCATTGATAAATATAGCTGGCATCAATGCAAAAATTTTATACTCTTCAACATCTCAAAACTTACAGCCAGAAGAATATTTTTGAAAAAGCTAGCTATGACTATGATGAAGCCTCACCTTGAAGAAAGAGCTAAAATCAAGTTGCTCTCCATTAAATTATCAACCTTTCTCAGTAAGTATGCAAGTACTATGAAGCATAAAGATGATGGAGAAAGCTAGCCATAAAGAAACGAGGAAGGTGTGTGTTATGTGGTCGATCAAAAGATGTTGGCACCACAATAAAATGTGGAACATACAAACAATTTACATGTAAGAATCACGTTCATATAGCATACACATGTGATGAGTGTAACAACATAAATGAGGCTGATTCTGATTCTTAAAAATATTTAATTATTTAGAAACTTCACATTTTTAAACTTAGTAATCATTTTAGATTATCATGATTGTTATAATTATATTTGTATTGTACTTTTAGTCACTGTAAGAGTATTAACTAGCAAAATAATAACAAGTATGTACACAAAAGAGTAATGGCTAAGTATGTATGGTAACTTTCATAAAAATATTTTGCTAAATATTAAGCCTTTATTTTTTATCATATAAATACCGATATCTATCAATATGTTTGGTTATTAATACAATATATATCTAATAGGCTTAAATGGATCTAATTAAAATAAAGCATACCATAAAACAAATTATTTCATTCATACATGTATCAATAGAACCATGAAAATAAAATGAGGTATAAAGTACCCCATGCGCCTGCTTGTGTTAAATACCGGTATTACAGTGCACCCACTCAAGAGTTAATAAGTATTAGGAGCATCAACTGATGATTGGACACAAAGTAAACTCGCCTAACTTTCCATTACAATTGAACAAATTCAAAGAGCCACACCCAAATGCTAAAGTGAAATGATATCATAGCCTATATATAAAAACTTAAACTAGTAACTTATTTAAAATAATTGTTTGAATAATACAAACCTAACTTTCAAACCCTCAATAAGTTATATAATTATTATGGTTCTTACCTAACCAAGCTTAATCTAACCTTTCATAGGCCTACTGTAATAAAATTAAAATAATATGTATCAAATAAACAATTTAATTTCAATAATGTACACTTTAAAATGTCATTCACCAGATACTAACACAAGTTAAGATTATAATGCTAACTAGCTTACATATAAGCCAACACAAAGTTAGTCGATATTTAAATTTCTACATTCCACTTGTGAATGTAGTGAGTTTTGTTTTAATCGCATGGTAATTAGCTAACTGTAAATAATCAAACTTTATAGATTTTAGTATTTTTTGAGGCCATAGTAGGGCCTACACTTTGTGTGTCTCATTTTAGGCTTTTGACGTGAATACGTCTTTAAATTTGCTACCATACGGGGGCAATCCAAAAAACCTAATGATAACAAAATCGGGGGATACAGTTTGGCGTTGTAGTTTCGAATCTATCCTCTACATCCAAAATTAAATTATACCACTGGATAGCTAAAGGATCAAAGAATGCATTACGATACGCGAGAACAGTGACGCATCACGTGGGGTGGAGGGGGAAGCGCCGCCATTTTGAGGTTATTTTGCTGCGTATCGAGATTTGCAATTAGTATAACTTTTGACTCGGAGAAGCTACAATGTTCGTTTAGGTGTGAATCGTCAGCTGTCGTCAAACTCTATCGATTGTATATAAAACATTAGTTTAAAGTAGTGATTAATATTCCAAAAACATCGCTTAAATTATACCCGATTACGAGCCTGATCTTACTACAGCAGTTATGATAGTTGGAGACTTTAATGTTGATGTCTCACAAAACCGCTCATTGCCTGACTTCATGCTCAGCGAGTTCAATTTGTCTTATATTGAAACTTCTCCAACAACGTTAGGTAATACCTGTATTGATTTAACGTTTACCAGAAATCTCGATGTATCTTGTATGCCATTTTTGTCGTCATTTTCGTATCATAGACCTATAATTAATAAAGTTATATTGTAACACAATAATTATTTGTTTCCTTGCTTTTATCCTAAATACATAAATAAAAATATTTTATTTTATTTACATAAACATATTCACATACAACACACGGCCGTGTCCATGACACAGCCACACCCCATTTTTCATAACATTTTAAATCCCATACGTCGATTACTGAACATTAAACTTCGATTTTTGGTAATAAATAAATAAATTTAATATTTGTTTGTAAGTCCGATTTCCCCTTACTAACTTACTCTATGGCACTAGAAACTCGAACGTTCATTGCTACACTTACAAAAGTATGCCACCCATCCATATCTTGAGCTCACTACACCTTTTTTTCATTGTTATGGTTTTATTCACTTTGTTACATATACAAGAGTACAAAGAATCAAATGACACTTAAGATTTAAGAATTTTTAGCACTTTTAATAAATACAACATCCAAACAAAACTCGACAACACATCGCCCAAATCACTTTCGAGGCATAAATATTGACAATGACATGCAACCTTAGCATTATCCTGAGTAGTGGATGGATGACATCATCCCATGATGCTTTGTGTTACATTTGTGATCCTGCACAGTGCAAATTAAAATGGATATTTCATATTTCATTGTATAACGTGTACCACTCATGTTTAATTATTATATTGAATAAATATTTTATCTACAATAAATTTAATTTAGGGACACATGGAAGGCTAGGTTAAGCTGGGGTGGGAAACTAGCCTATCATAATAATTACAGGTTAGGTTAAGCTGGATTGGATAAGTGTTGAAATAATTAATATAAGCTAGTTGTCTTATTTCCATGTCATAAATATTATGTTTTAATTGTTTTACACTGCTTCTAGAATTTAGATAGTACAGATACTTGGTGGATCACCTAGAGAGTCAAATCGCTTGGAGAAGTAAAGTTAAATGTTGTTGTTGCAGATGGTCTTTACGCCCTCATAAATTGGTAGAATAAATTTTGTTTGGGATTTAGTGTAATATGTTCAAATTGTTCTAGAATAGCCGAAAGATAAGTACCGCGTCCCTTAGGTGAGTGGAACTTTTATCTTATTTCATTTTTTTTTTGTTCAAATCGATTCTATCCGTTTTAAGGTTTGGAATAAATTATGTCTGATATTAATATTAAGGATATTTTAAGAAAAAAATGGCTGAGAATGGGATGGATAAAGTGTAGGCCTACTACTTGATTTGCCATCTAGTCCACTTGTGTGTAATAATAATTAACTATATGTGTCTAAACATGTGATAAGTCCCTATAACAAGGAAAAAGTCATATTAGTGATGTCTGTCCTCTTACCCTAAAATTGTCACATATGTCCTTACAAGAAATATGACCTACCCGAAAAGTGTTGAGTGATGTTTCTTTAGTGAGATCATTGCCATTGCTTTAGGAGTGGGCGCCTTAAATATGTTAATATTTGCTGGGGCATTAACAATGGGTAATTTATGCAGTGGAGTGGTAGTACTTTGATGAGAGACTGTTTCAGTGGGGCTTTTGCAACCAAATAAGACTGCAGGCAAAATCTCTGGTGAGTCGAGAGTAGAGGAATAGCTTGATAATCGCCCAGAAGTATCCGATATATCTTCCAGAGAACGTATAGTGGAGTTACCACTTGACTCATTCTGTCTAGGTAGTCTTTCAACCCCAGAAAAAAAACTTGGGATACTGTCAAGGGGAGAACGTCTTGAACAAGTCTGATCAGACATTCCCAGACCAAGAGACATACTCAATGAAGTACTTTCAAAATCATCAAAATTGATAGCAGGTCTTGAACCATTTTTTTGTGTTGTCTCGTTTTCAAAATTGAGTTTACGTTTAACTTTCAATATAGATATGGGTAAATCTAATTCATTGTGTTTTAGCATGTCTGGAATAACGCCACAACCAGAGGTTGATTTTGTATTTAAGCCTATTTGATGGTTCTCTTCTTCATTGTTTTCTAAAGTATTACGTTGTGATATATGTGAACTCATGTTTAAGCATATCAACAGCTGTCTCCAAATTAATATCTACAATTGAATAGCACTTCACAAGCACAGTCAAATAAAGGGTACTTAATTTAAAAGCAAAGTACCAACAGAATAAATAGCTTGACAATATAAAATGGCGCTTGGCAATTGACGTTAGAAAGATGAACTTTTGATCCGATGCAAGGCTAAAGATAGTGTAGAGTCTAGGATAATCTCTGGTCTAGGACCTTGATTTTAGACCATGTTGCTTATCGTCACATTGGCTGCTAAAGGGTTTTTTTTCTGGTACCTGTTGACTGAGTTAATATTTTATTAAAATAGTATTATTATTAATATTATTTAAATCTATTTTATTTATTAAAATTAAGAATTCCAGAGATCCTTTCTTCTGTAGAAACAGTATACAGATAATATGGCATTGTAACCAGATACAGCTATAAATATATTTGTATTTATAACACTGCTTCCATCAAAACTTTATGGCGCAATTATTTTAACAAGTGTAGTAAATAAACTATAGTGTTTTAATGTTTTTAAATCATTATTCAAGAACTATAAGAGGTCAGACTTACTATATTATGCTTTTCCTTACCCATGTTAAGGTAAAGTAATTTAATGTATCGGGATGATATTTAGTAACTAGACATTAATATGAGGTGTACAGGATAACATTTATATTATTAACATTAATAATAAAATTAATATTTATATTCCGTTGAAGTATGTATAGTATTGCTATTATTATAAATATTTAATTGAAATACTTATAATTTTAATATTATAATTATTAATAGTAGTAGTAGTAGTAGTAATATATAATATTATTAATATATGCATTAATATATTATATTAAAAAATATTATGTGTAACACAGCATTTTACTTCCCATTTGGGTTATACGTTTATGTACTAATTACGCTAATGAGTTTGTGACGAGGAAGATTTAGTTGAGAGAAATGTACCCATATTTGCGTGGAAGGAGGGCGGGAAACTGTTTAGGTAACACCACCCTCATTACACCCGACCGGGATCATACCACGATCTTACAGTCATGAGGAGTCTAGTCCTTTGGGAGACTAGTGCCATAGACCATGTGGCCACCAAAGAAGGTTATATTAATATATATTGTTAGTATAAATATGTATTATTGATATTTATATTCATTGAAATATTTATAGTATTAATATTATTGGTATTAAAAATATGTTATTCTGTACATTTCATATGCATGTTTAGGTATAACAAATTCCAGGGCATACTTAAATAATACTTTATCTTAACAAAGGTACGTAAAAAAACACAAAATATCAGGTTATACCCCTTATAACTCGTGGAGTTTTGATAATTTGAAATCATTGAATCATTATTTATAGGTTATATGCACCGTGTTTAGACGTTGATGACGATAGTTAAAACGCATGGATTGCCAATGTTGCAACATTTTGAAACTTTTACATGACACAGTTAATAGTAAACGTAAGGTATCGCAACAGATATGGGCAAAATAATAGTCAAATTTACTTTTCAAAAGATTAATACCAAGCTATAATCACATCAATTCTTTAATTCAGTTACGTAACTTGCTTTAAATAAGCTTAGCCCCCTATTAAATTAATTTTAGAATAGAATTTGAACTTAGGAAAAACCGAAAGTTGGAAGGCAGACACGTAAGAACTTTCCAGTGTTCTGAAACACGTCATAGTAATCTTCGAGCTTGACTTTGTCAGTGGCGTTTATTCCATAGACGCAAGGTAAGAATTGCTTACCCACAGACAATTAGAGACATAAATACAATTACCATTAACAGAAAAATGTTATGAGTGTCAGTTTAATCATTGATTTGCTATTGTTTGGTATAGAATGTGTTGCCTGTTCTACATACAAAGCTCAATGTGCAACAGATTTTGCTTCTTCCGACTCTGACTGTGGTTTGTGAGCGAATAGCGCCGCGCCTGAGTAGTACGTTCCTCTAAGCTGTGTACTCGCGTTCAGTCGGTTGCTCTCGCCTATTATCACCACAGTACCCGCAATCGCCTGGGACCAGACAATTATGTTCCTAAAATGCTACACATTCTTTGGTTATTTCATTATTATACGTGACCGAAACCGCATTAAAATAAAAATTAAATGTATCTAGTGGTTAAAATAATAACCAGCCAATAATGGTTATACTTTTTTACGTATTAATATATTGTGTTAGATTATATGTGTTAGTTGTATAACGTGGTATTCGCAGTGGCTGTATCCGAATAGTCTACTTCACGCACCGTCGACCCTTGACGTTCACTCGATAGTTGCATTGGCAATCACGTGATCAAGTGTAGAACCGTCCGAATAGTCACGAAGTGTGCCGATGCACCCCTCACAAGCCCTTGAGACCAAGGGTGACGGCAAGTTACCCTTGATACGCCGTCGATGCGGATTCTGATTGGCAACTGCTTAATTTTTCGTCTGCTAGGGTAATGTGATCTATGATTTGTGATCTGTTATCCGTGGTAAAGTATTTTAACTATACCGGTACTGCTTTTGTTGTAGTGTATTTGTGTTATGTTGTGTTAGAAATGTCTAATGAAAATAAGCGGGAATTGATATTAAAACGTTGCATTCATTTTCATTCCCGGCTAATAGATGCCGTTTAAAATAGTTTCTAAGATCACTGGTAGGAAGCAGCACTGGGGACTCAAGTGCGTGTAAAGGGTAGTTTGCCGTTCGAAAAGTCTGTTGCAGTCATCGATCTCAAGTGAGTGTAAAGTGTAAATTTATCAAGTCTGCATCAAGTCAAGTGTACTTGACTATTTGGATACAGCCAGTATGTATGACGTTAAGGTCAGCAATCTTTCTTTTTACGTATTATACCGTTGAGAAGCATGGATATCTAGTCGAGACCATGCGAATCTACAGATCAACCAAAATGTGATTGCGTCATTGGTAACACTTTAAAATATAGCTTTGCTTCGTGTAATTTCGAAGCTAAAAAACAAATAATACAATGTGGTAGACCTACACCTGAACTGAACATTAGTACAAAAGTAAAATCATGTTTAAGGCGTTTCAGCTCACATTTGTTCAAAAATAATGAATGGTTGACGGGATGTTCTCATGTACAAAAATTATACTGCTGGCCTTGTCTTCTTTTTTAAATGACAAGTGCATTTGAAACAGTACTGGTTACAATGACATGAGCAACATACACAAAGCCATTAAAAACATGATCGCTGAAAAAACGTCTGGTAAATCTAGAATTGATCTAATGCTTGATGAACATAAAATACTACGGATTTCGCAGCACAATGAACTTGTTAGGATGAATAGAGAAATTATGAAGCGATTCATTGGTGTATTTTGATTTTTAGCACGGCAAGAACTGGCATTTATAGGCCACGACGAAACGAGTGAGTCTTTCAATAAAGGTAATTACGTTGAACTAGTGATTCTTTTAAGTGAGTATGATGAAAAATTGGAGAACCTTTAGAACATTCATCTATATTTACGAGACTGTCGAATTTGATTCAAAATGATTTGATCAATGAGCTTTCAAATATGTTACTGTTTAATATAAAAAAAGAGATCAACGAAACCAATTTTGTTTCCATCACACTGGATAAAACAACAGGTATAAATAATTTTTTTCGATTGTCTTCTGTCTTTCGCTATGTTACTCAAGATTGACAGGTACATGAGAGATTGTTGGGCTTCATAAATATTTCTGATGACAGAACAACGGAAGCACTATACATCTATGTTGTAAAATTGATATAGGAATATGGTTGTGAACAAAAGCTGATTACACAAAGCTACGACGGGACTGCAGTCATGGCTAGGCACATGAATGGATTGCAGTCCAAAGTAAGAGATACATTTCCGATTGCAATTTTTGTACACTGCTTCGCTCACCGGCTGTATCTTGTATTTTCGCAGGGCGTGTCCCTTATCAAAGACTGCAGAATTTTTTTTTCTTACTTTGAATGGCCTAGCAGAGTTTTTTTTTCAAAATCAACCAAAAGAACACGAGCTTTGGATGAAGAAATGAAGAAAAGGCTTCCAAGAGTAGCTTCTACACGCTGAAATTCTAGATTGGTTGAAACTATTTACGAGTATAGGAATCAACCAATTTCGTTGTTTGGCAAGATTATAGATACAGAGGGAAAATGGGATCAAGAAGCATTACATTGCTGCCCATAGATTTGAAGTATCAATGCAAGATTTCAATTTTAATTTTCTACTAAATACATTTGCTTATATTTTCCCTCTTACTGATAGATTATTTGATATAGTGCAAGCAAAAATTAATTACATCGGTTATTGCATAAACAAAGTAAAGGAATTTCAAGGTAAATTTAAAAACAATCTTGAAGAATTTGAGAGAATTTGAACAACGGACGAAGAGTCTGACGTGAATGAGCCTGAAAAAAAATCCCAAGAAAGACTGAGATCTTTGATGTAAAAATGTATTACAAATGCCTCTACTGTGAGATTTTAGACTCATTTATAATAGAGATAAGTGATAGGTTCAAGAACTTGGACTCATAATGTTTTTTGGAACTTTTACATGTAGATAATTTTGAAAAATACAAACGCAGTTTCCCCGTAATGGCTTTCCTGACCTTAAAAGACAGCTATGGTAATATGTATGATTTCCCTTCTTTAAGACCACAGCTTGTAGTCATCCAAATTTTACAGAATTTTCGTCACAAAATTGTCAGTGATTTGCTTGTTTTTATTAAATCAAATGATCTACAACGAGCATATTGTCAAGTGGTTAAAACTGTGTAAACTAAATGTAACCATCCCGGCAAAAAGGCCTTCCACTGAGAGACATTCCTCAGCATTAAAAGAGTAAAAAATTTTGCACGCAATTAACAAGGCCAAGAGTGCCTCACAAACTTGTCAGTGTTATCCATTGAAGAAGGTCTTCTACAACAATTAAGGCAAAATCCGCAGTTATATGATATAGTGATTTAGGAATTTGCTAAGGAGAATAGAAGAATCCAGCTCAATCACAAATAACGTACATACTTTAATATATTTAACATAAAATTTAATTTTTATATTTTAAAAATCTTGATAGTTTACCCTAGAAAAATATTTACCACACGCCACTCATCTTTAGAAACTCTTTCTCTTTTCTGCTGAAAACCTCGTTAGGAGGTACCTCAAGTAACAGTGACAGTTATAACCTGAGTCAAAAGAATGACTCAAATTGTCAAAAATGGAGGGAGCAACCTCAATTCACAAAAGTGGACGGAATGTTGTACAAAGAAACCCAGCAAGGTTTAAGGTTAGTTGTACCTTGAAGTGAAGTAGAAAATATTCTGCGCTAAAACCATGATCATATGTTAGCAGCATATACCGGGAGACGAGCCACCAACATGAGGATAGTTTAATCATATTGGTTGCCAACGAGACGACAGGATGTGGACGACTATGTAGACAGTTGCGTTAACTGCCGGAAGAGGACTCTAAAAGAAATAATCAGACGGGAATTAAGAGAGTTACCGGAAGTATCCAAACCCATAGAGAGAATTGGAGTAGACATTGTCGGTCCTCTGCCTAAGACGTTGGATGGAAATAAGTACATTTTAACAATTCTAGATCATTTTTCAAGATACTTGGTGATGATATCGCTACCAGATTAGATAACAGAAACAGTGGCTAAAGCATTAATTTACGAATGGATTTTAAAGTTTGGAGCTATGTAGAGTCAGATCAAGGGATTAATTTTATGTCAAACCTGGTGACGAAATTGTGTAAATTGTTGAAAGTGAATAAGTTTAATACTAGTCCAGGACATCAACATTATAATGGTAGGACAGAGCAATTTCATCAAACCATCAGTAGAAAGCTATCACATTTTGTCAATGTGAATCAAAATAATTGGGACGTTTATTTAACTTTGGTATTCACAGCATATAACACCCAAGTACATTCAATCATTAAAGTTACACCGTATGAAGTGATTTACGGACGTAAGATGATTAAACCATTTACCAGGAGCAAGCTACCTGCGGGATTGTCAAATGATTTTGTTAGATGTAGCGGCTAAACTACAATAACTATGAGAGATAGTATACAAGAACAGCCACGATTCATTCTTAAAACAGGTCAAGCAACACGACAAGAAAGCACAACCAATTAGGTATCACGTTGGTGACTGGGTCTATTTAACGTGTACCACCTTGAATAAGAACCAAGCTAGGAAGTTACAGACGAAATTAACGGGACCATACCAAAGCTTATAAGTCCTAAGTAAAGTCGTTGTACACCTTCAGATCCCATACCGCTCAATAGTAGTTAATGTAGGGAGACTAAAACCATTTATGTCTAGGAATCCTATCCCAGTTCTGTCTACAGATACAGAGAGATTCGACCACGGGGTGGACCATGGAAGGCACCTATAGCCAGGAGGTTGACAAGAAACAGAAGAGGTCTAGCCTTCATACCCCAGAGCTGACACCAGTGACAACTAGGAAAGTGTAAACTAGCACTAAGCAGGGCCGTGGGGAGAAATCACGGCCCCCAGGGACAAATTCAAAAATTACAATCATACTTTAAAGCACTTTTAAAAAATATGAGTTACACATAATTAATAAAAAATATAGACTCACAATACAAAGGACAAAGGATATCAATAAGCATACTTATTATAAAACGGATGACTGATTTTTCACTTGAAAAAATAATTTAATTAAAAACCAAAAAGCCATCTAGATGAAACCTGACCTATTTCATAAGTAAAATTTACTACTTTTGAATTGATAAACTTAAGGTTGAAAAAAAAAAGTATATATAGTTAGTTTAGTTATAAAAGCATGACATAATAAAGTTTAATTACATTCAAAAGCATTATATTTAATATTTAAAGTATACAAAAGCATAATATTAGAAGTAATTATTGCCAAATGTTCTTAAAAATCTATCATTTTACATACGTGAATTAAAAAAATTGCTTTTCTGGCCTTTTTTAAAAAAAAGCAAACGTGTCAATAAGTCCATTGTAATCAAGTTGTCTCACTAGGAAAGGCTCCAAGGCAAGTGCACCCAAGTTTGACAGTTGATCTGGTGCCATGGTTGAATGGAGGAAGTTCTTCACTCTTAAAAGTGTGCTGAAAAACCTTTCTGCTTCGGCTACCTTCACTGGCAATGTGCAGAACACCCGAATAGTGATGCACACACTTGGAAATATGCTTTAAGTTTCTGTTTTTTCAGTGTGTTTAGGAGATCAAGAGGCGAAAGATATATATATTTTTTAAGTTAGCTGGCTGAATTGATTTCCATTGATTAATTTATTTTAACAGGTCAGATACGTCACTGCTATGAGAATTAATAAATCTGTTTGATCTTTCAATAAATTCCTATTTTGAAATTCTTGGATATTTCCATAAAAAGCTGAACATTTCATCAATGTTTCGAATGTCAGTATACCATGTTGTGATATTTACAATCGCACAGTCCAGTAAAAACATAAAACACCTTAAGCTTTAAACGCTCTTCTGGATTGCAATCACCTACTTGAGTTGACCCATCAGCTAGTCTCGTTCTGACTGTGCGTTTTTCTGGAAAGGTTGTTGCTTTATTTATATTGGCGCTAACAGGCTTTAACTCTTCAAAAATGTTTTTCCAGCTGCTTCTTAAGTGTTTAAATCATTCATCAAACTGCATATATTTTTCACTTCTACATCAAGAGTAGTTTTCCAGCCTGTAAAACTTTGTTTCTGTAATCAATTGTGGTCAGCACTTTATACCAAACAGACGCTATAACTATACATTTAAAATAATCAAAATATTCTGCAAGTCCCTTAGGATCATTTAAAGTTTCAGCAGATAGGTTGAAGTTTTAATCCACTTCGATCGCCTCATCTCTGAAGACTAGGACTAAATACATTATAATTTCCAAAGAATCCGATTGACTCAGTACAGAATACCGCAGCTTCATTTCCACACAGATTTAAACTATGAAAGACACACGGTGAAAAAAGAGCTAGAGGATTGTCTTTCAGCATTCGACTCTGTGCCCCTTTGTACTGTCCACTCATGTTACTGCCATTGTCATATCCTTGACCACGGCAGTCACTTAGTGGAATGTGATGCTTAGCCAGATTGTTCCAGATAAGTTCTGCTATTGCCTCACCAGTTTTTTTTGTTACAATCTACAAAGGCGAGAAATCGTTCTTGAACTTCATACTCAGTGCTCTGATGCTTTGGAGATAAACTGAGATATTTCAAAATAAAAACTGTCTGTTCCACTTGTGACGAGTATGGGGTTCCATCTACAATAATTGAGTAGTACTTGACATTTTATCTTTCTTTTAAAATAGTTTGTGTGACATGGTTAGAACAACATTTAATAAACTCGTTTTGACTATCGGGAGACAGGTATTGTACTTGAAGTCAGCGATGAGCCAGTGGCGACTCCTCTTTGAGTGCACAAGTGCAAGTGAACCACTTATAATTTCACATAAAATAGTATTTCATTTCATATTAATTAAATAGCCCTTCATAAAGAACCAACATTTTTATTCAGATTGAATTGGTTAAAATTGGCTATGCACTTGAGCATATCATTCTCTTTATTATAGCACTTGTGAGCTTGAATGCTAGCGCTGCCCTTCTGCATCTACTAAGTTGTAGGTGCATGCAACCATCTGAGCACGCGTAGTGAAACAAAGAGAGGTTGTTGACCTAAATAGCAAGTTTCAAAGCATCTCTTTAGAATATGGCTTGGTGCACAACTCGATAGTGAACGTAGATATTTGTTTCGGAATCATGAGTTTGACTAAAGCGTTGCTATAAATTTTAATACATTTTAAATTGCAATTGTTCTTTCTTAGTTCTCACAAAAGTGATAATTTATAAATATTAGTTTATATAAATAGTTGTTTTTGATTTCATAATAATGGTTAACGTAATTTTCTTTATAACAACATAACTTCTGTGCAAAACATTATGCATAAACAAATTAGTTCGTATACTCAAGAAGAAAAGTTAGAAAATAAAACAACTTGGTAGACCTACACCAGATATTATTCTAGAAAAAACGACAAAAACTAAAAATCCTGAATTTACTATAAAGCTCAACGCAGAAACTTTAAAAAAAACATGATTGTTAATGTAGTTGTAATGTGAAAAATACATTGTTCAGCTTTCCATTTCTCAATAATGGCTAAATCCCCATTAGATGCCACAAGTCACTTGGAAAATTGTTGTTAATCAACCATGAAACTTATTGCTATAGGAAATTAGAGTAGTTTTACACAAACATTTTTTATTAATTACTCCTAATTTTATATTCAATCCTGTATTTATTATCAGCCCTAAACATTCTAATAAAATATGCAGGTTTATAATTATTTTACACCTGTCAACTTTATGTATAGTCGAATATCTTTTATTATTAGTTCATTACTCTTAATGATAGCTTTTCAATATTATTAATTTGATGAGACTTTTACATTATGCAAATTATTATTTTTGTCATTATCAAAGATTTATATAATGATGAGGAGTGATGCCTGACATGAGAGATTATGTACCATATCTATCTCCTTATGCGGACAGAAAAAGGACCCTTGTGGCTCCATAGATCCTTCCTTGAGCGCCGTCCCCCTGCTCGGGTAAACTAACTCCCCACTGGATCTGATTTCGAACGCTCTGCTGCTGTAGTAAACTGACTTTCTTGTGACCAAGCCACAACCTGAAAACACTTGTTCTTTTCAGTGAAAAACTTAGGCCTAACTCCTCTGGTGGCCTACCTTGCCCTACTACCCCATGATTGGTAGACATGCTTACCTTGCAAGCTCCCACAGTGTCCCCTTCTAAGCATGACAACAAAATTTCAATTTGGTTCCTTTCCCTTAAATTCTCTTCTTTACAAAACCTTTCAATTTTATGCAAATACTGAGCTGCAGATATTTTGCCCTTTGCTCCCCTATATCTGGGAATGAGTGACAGGGTGAGGTCATTGACATTCTTAGTCACTAGGTTGTGATTACACACAATTTTGCTCACTGCCCCTATCTCCTTATTTTGTTGTACTTGATCAGCTAAGTTGTTTAATTTTTGATCTAAAGTGCCAACGGTTTTTGTGTTTTCAAATAATTTGTTTTTATTTCCTCAATTTCTTTATTTTTTACTTGAATTTTTACATTAATATTTTCTTTGATAAATTTCTTGCTAGCATCCCCTTGCCCTTCAATTTCTAACCTCACTTTTTGATTTGAGTTTTCAAATTGGACTGTACTTTTTGAACAGCTGATATGTTGTGTGCTATCTGGCCATCAAGTATTTGAATTTGATTATATAACTTGTTGGTTTCTTTATCTAACTTCTTCTCCCAACCCTCTGTTTTGTTTGTCACCAAAGATATTTGATCAATTAACTTAAATTGTCCCTTTCTTAGATTTTCCTGCCTAACCTCTAAATTTTCTTGTCTTTTTTCCCTTTCTGAAACACTGCCATCAATTTCACTGATTTGTTGAATGCAATTTTGATTAATCAACTCTAAACTCTTAATCTTTTTGTTTATATTCTGTAGAATTTCTTCCCCTTTTTTGTTGATCTTAGTCTCTAAATTTTTTCTCATATTTTCTAAATCCTTTTTCTTTTCTGATGCAGTTCGCTCTAAGTTTTTTCCCATATTTTCTAAATCCTTTTAATTTTCTGATGCAGTTCGCTCTAAATCCTTTTTATTTTCTGATGCAGTTCGCTCTAAATCCTTTTTATTTTCTGATGCAGTTCGCTCAATCTTACATCCCAGTTCACTCATATTTTCTAACAAAGCGTTGAAAATATCTACCTTTTCTAATGTTTTTGCCGCCCTTTCTTCCACTAAGGTCATATTTCCCCCTTCACTTTGAATCAGCATTTGCAGGATCCCCTCTTCTTTACCTGCTACCTTCTCAGAGCTGACCCCAATTTCCTCATCACTCCCCTTTTGTTCCCGTTAAACATTTACCCTAATTTTGAATTGACCTACCCTTTCATTCTTCTCATAAATAAATTGCATTTTGTCTTCAGTGTCATATTCTACAGGTTCTCTTATCACTTCCTCTGCCATGTTTAATGTATTGTTTTCCCAATTTTAAGTAATAAGAATGTAAATTAATTTTGTTTGTTACAGTTCACATATAAGAAATAGTTTATTGTTTTAGGCCTAAACAAAATGAGAGTACTATGATTAGAAGAAATATATAATCCAAAATGTTTATTTAAAATAAGGCCTAAGACTTTAGTAATATTTTTCTGACTCAATTTTACCATTATTATTATTATTATTATTTGAAAACCCAAAAATTTTAAATTAGAGAACAATTTTTTATCACCCCCAAAATGCACGACTGGAATGAAATAAATTTTAAATTATTTAAAGTTTCTGTTGAACACTTATCTGTTAACCTCTTCCTTATCCTCGGTGCCACCCCCACTCTCCGCCCTTGGTGATGTGCCACCCCTTGACGATTTATCTTCTCCCCTGCCGTTCTTGGTGATGCGCCGCCTCCAAC
>CABFVX010000409.1:96971-110362 GCA_902151425.1 Timema shepardi
CCCAATGATCTCTCCTCGGTGATGCACCTCTAGCTATCTCGGGTCACGGTAAATCTTCCCCTAAGTTGCGACGCCATTTGTTACGCCACTGTAGCTGGCCCCGGGTTTGGGCGCCATTTGTTACGTTCTCATAACGGGCCCCCTCGTTTGGACGCCAATTGTTATGTTCTTATAGCTGGTCCACGTTGGGCCGCCAATTGCCACCTTACGTAATATTTTGGTGATAAATGCCCCACGTTTGGAAGCCATTTATAACATTACCGAATTTTTACTTGTTTAATTGTCCCGCGGTTACGTTATAAAATAGTTATTACTCTCCGACATTGGGCCTCACTTTTTATGATATAAATAACTAGCCAGATAGAGTTTGATATTGGTTTATTCAATGATAATTATTGATACTTGGATAGAAAAATGACCATGCTGCACACAATCTAGACGAGCGCCTAACACACGCCTGTCAGAGACAAAGACTGCCATCACAGTGAGTGCTGAGATTACACCACCCTTGATATAACTCAGCCCAATGAAACTTACCAGAATGTTTAGTTCGCGAGAGCGTATAGAACATACAGAATGGCCGAGAACCGGTAAATGACTCAAATTAAACATCTACGATGTTCTGGGTTGTTCCAGAGCAGGAAGTTAATTTTTAAAGACTCTTACATTGTAATTTTGAGTCAACTTTACGTCACACACTGAAGTTAGTTACAGTAGCTGATGCCTCCTAACTTCAGGTCGTGAACTTAAC
The DNA here is from genome assembly GCA_902151425.1 of Timema shepardi. Classification (NCBI taxonomy): domain Eukaryota; kingdom Metazoa; phylum Arthropoda; class Insecta; order Phasmatodea; family Timematidae; genus Timema; species Timema shepardi. The sequence continues at coordinate 97,723 of CABFVX010000409.1, forward strand.
AACAAGAAATAACTATTGAACTAATCTGGTAACTATCATATCTGAATAATTTAGAAGAAGACGTGGTTTAAGCGCCAAATAATAAAATATAAAATTCAAATAAAAATAATATATATAATTAAGAGGAGATTATTGTCTATGCTTTCAAATATTCTTTAGGGTCAAATCAGGGACATTACAACTCTTTAAACATGAACACTTTTTTTAGATTTGGCTGTACAGTTTTCCCTTTATTAATTTGTATACTTACTTTATTTTAAAGTAGTTAATTATTGTACCTCAACTATACTAAAGTATATTATAATATCTAATAATGTAAAATGTTAGCCTATATAAAATTATATATCGATAAGTTTAAATAGGTAGGGCCTATATAAAAGTGTCTACACCATAGTTCGGAATATTTGGATTTGCACACCACCTATTTTTTTGGTCACGAGCCACCACTGCCATGAGCTATCTGAGACTCTTAGAATTTACTCATATAATCTCTTATCACTTTAATTAATAGCTCCCGAATTCCTAGAAGATTACCATTTCGTGGGTTTCCTACGAGATGACTGTATCCTCTAAATGATAGGCCTCGTTCTCCTAAAAAATAATAATCAAAACATCTAAAATCCGTCGTAAAATTTGCCTCCACTTCTCTGCTTCACTTTTAATACTGTCAGACAATATCATGTCTACAGTTGTTTCACCATGAAGACGAGACTCCAGACAACGCCATTCTAGATAACACATCTTGTGGTTGATACTGTTTTCATGAGGTGTTATTCTATCATGTAGTTTCTCCTACTTATTGACTGCAGAGTAACCTTCAGGAGCTGCCAACATTGATCTAATTGGTAGTAGAAGTTTACTGAACTACCTACAAGGAAAGAAAAAAACAGTGCAATTTTATGCTGTCTCCACAAAAGTCAAACTCGGCTTATTGCTTCATTATTTTGAAGTGTGTATATCAGAACGGAACGAGGAAAAGCATGACCCTCTACATCTTGCGGGAAATGAGGTGAATGGGGCGAAGCACTGCTTATCTTATATCCTCATGATTTACAATTAGAGTTTGAAGTTGGCCTAAATCAAAATCGCATAACTTAGATTTGTCTAGATGTTTTGCGTTTGTAGTCTAGAAACAGTTTCAGATGACTCAAATGCATTAAAGCTTGATGCAGGCTTAATTTCAGTTTCGAGTACCTTTTCAGTATTATGGCTAGTAAACGTTTCAGCAGTATCGACAGATAAAAAGGATCTAACTCCCGATTGATTAAGGTTGCTTGAGTTTAATGGATTTTGGTCTGACTGTGTTTTTTCAACTATTGGATTAGGATTAACGGGAGTGCTTTGAACTGCTTCAAGATTTCCTTGAGCCGCTGGGGTTGAAGAATCGGTAGGTTTAGTGAAAAAACCTAGACGTTCAAAAGTAGTTTGTCCCTTTTTGGTTGCCTTTTCTCGTATGTCCCGTTCTTTTCTCTATTTTGCTCCTGACTTATGAATATAATGCAAGATGGGACAACGGTCATCGACCGTGTAAGTATAAAATATTTGGTAGTTTTAAAAAAAATTACATACCAATAATTTCCAGTTCATAAAAACATAGTAACGTCATTTTCTAAATATCGTCACAAGTCACAACAAACTACAAACATTAACTGAAATATTCAAATGGCAACTGTCTGGCGATTCGAATAAAACAATAAAAAACGACCTGTCACTCAGATTGACAAGTGCTTCCAAAGCGGAAAATATTGGAAACGGAAAGTGCTGTACGGGCATCGGTGCTCTCAAACGACTTAATTTGTACCATTAGTAGACAACTAGTTGCTTCCGGGTCCATGAGTGACACCCATGCACTGAAATAACGTCACCGTCAATCACCGAATAATTCAGACAAAAATAAACATTTGCGGATCGCACAGTAATCAACGCTAAGATATAACTTAAGCTGTTTGTTGACTTAAACAGGATGTAAATATTCGTATATCCTAAAACCATTATAATTTCTGAGGTCTTAAAAATTAATAAATTTTGTATTTGAGTAAAAATTAAATATGCAACCCCAGCTCCCCCCCCCCCCTCTCGTGGTGCCTGTCACTAAATTAGCTGGAAGGCCGGTGTTCAATTCTATCATTTGAAACTAGTATAAATGTGTCTGATTATTATCTGGGAGGCTGGTGTCCAATCCCATCATTCGAATCCAGTAAAAATATGCCTGAATACTACCTGAGAGGCTGGTGTCCAACCCCAAAATTTGAAACTAGTAAAAAGGTGTTTGATTATTAGTTGGGAGGCTGGTGTTCAATCGCATCATTTTCTAGTAAAAATGTCTGATTATTACCTTTGAAAGTGGTGTTCAATCGCAACTAGCGTTCATATATGCATTCTAATACATTTAACGTTATAATGATCCTTAAACTCTCTACACCTTGTTAATAAAATGATCATTTGTTTTTCTTTAAAGCTAGAATTTATTTATTTTTCTGTCAAAAGGAGCTATAATAGCTTTAGCAAAGATTTTTATAATGGCTCAGTACTATACAGGCAATTTGAGAATGTCAATTAAAACAACTATGCTGGTATCTATACAGAAAGAGGATAAATTATTATTAAACAGAAATGCTACTTTTCATGCAGCCTGACCTTGTTTCAAATCTAGTCAGACACACTAGCCGCGAGACCAACTCTACCAATCCATCTAGGGTTAACGGTGAGAGGATAAAACTAGAATATCAAATAAAACAAATTTTAGGTATCCCTTCGGATTCGATCTGGTGTCCATCCTCCTGACAGTCGAACTCTTTGCCGCTAAGCCACAGCGACGAACAAATAGAACAAAGAAAGAAAGAGAAATTTCCTTGCTCGGGGCAGCAATGAAAGTGGTACGTTTCTCAGGTGTGTCACACTAGGAGCGGTCTCCTCGTTACTATCTCGCGAACCTGAACTACTTGGCAAGAACACATCCACAAATTGATTGCTATGTCGCGTAGTTTTATTAAGAAGTAATTAGTGATGATTTATAACTGAATCGTTAATTTACGTGCGAATGTGTTTTTAAAATAATGACATTTAAGTGTGTTCTAATCAATAATAAGCTTATTATACAAGAACGAAGACTTTTTTTTAGCACCGCATCTTACTACTCGTCAGAGTTATACGTTTATACAGTTTATTAATTATAAAACAACTGGTATATAATATTAGTTATGTAAGTCTGAGGTTTAAATGTTTTGGACTGATGTTATATAAAAGAAAGGAATTTGGAAAATAATTTTTAGGACTCGTTAGATTTGAATCCATTGTTTTGATGTCCGACTATGTTGATATTGTTGTGATTTGTGGTTGTGCGCTGTTTACAATGAACTAATTATCAACGTATATAACAATGGCAATTTTGGGATCGTGTTTTTGTTGCAGTTTACTTGTAGCAGGATGCATAGTTGGAGTTTACTCAGTGGTAAGTTAAAAGTCAAAGAGTTTATATTGGACGGAGAAAATTAAGTATAACGTAACTTACCATTAGAACAAAATACAAAATATTGTCATTTAAATATCTAATTAATTACGGTCTAAGGACTATTTTAATATAATAGTAAGCTATTTAGTAAATAGTAACTAATACAATTTCACATAACACGTTTAAAATATTCTAGAAAAGTTAATTTTAAGCAAGCATTTATAAAAACGTTAAGAAATACTAACGCGAAATAGTAGATGGGTGAAGGGTTTGTAACTGTATTCATACATTCATGAAAGACATTAGAATTATCACAAGAGTTTGTTAAACAATATTTACCTTGGGCTCAAATTGGTATAGCAAACATTTCCTTCCTGTTAATCAATATTAATTCATACCAGTTAATCAATAAAAATAATGAATTAGAGATCCTGTGACTACAAAAGTTTGGTCAAAACATTTAGAAAATTAAGCCTTAGACTAAAACACAGGATTTTAAAACGGTATTTTGTCATTTTATTGTAGACTGCAGAACCTAGTGTTTTTAAAAAATGTTCTTTAATCATAGGATATTATTTTTAAATAGTTTTTTCCTTGTTATCGTAGTCTTGTAAAATTCTATAAAATATGCGTTTGAAACATAAACAACCGTCTTCAGCAAAATAATACATAATATTGCTAATCAAATTCAACATTTAAAGGTTTAGAAGATTTTGATTATTTGGTGAGACCCATTATATGTAATATTTTTGTCAAATAAATATAGAAAATGATGATGTATATGCTCAAATCGTAATTTAAGCTAAAAAGATTTCTTCCAACTAAATTGTTAAAAGACCCTTTAAAAAAAACTTTTATAAGTTTATGATATTAATGTACATATCGCATATATCTCACATATAAAGACAAAATTAAAAAATTCTTAGTATCATCTCTTTTTTGTTATCATCGTGCTTTACTACCGATTCAAGGTTATACTCTTATGTACTAATTACTTTAAGGCTGTAGGGATTAGGAAGGTTATACTCATATTTAGAGAAAGTGTACCCGCATTTGCGTGGAGGGAAAGTGGAAAATCATTTTGGAAATCCACACTCAGCACACCCGACTGAGATTCGAACCTTGACCTCCCCATCATCAACAGTCTAGTGTAAAGCGAGAATGACACCTTAGACCATGCGGTCACCAAATAGGGTAATGCATTCAATTAATATTCACTTAGCGTAAGAGTTGTCCAGGGGAGAACAAATTTCACGTTATGTAAACGTTGAGTGAATGGTACCACGTGTTCTAGCCAGCCAATCATTTTGCGAGTAACGTCAACAGGGTATTTAAGGGCTTGGGATCTATTTTAATTGGTACTGTTTTTCAAACACTCCAAATTCAACGTGTTTTACTCGAGTTGTTAGGTCAAGTTACATGAATCCTGATATAACAAACTAGTTTATTTTACATTAAGTTACCGCTATGTTACGTGAACGCTAAGTTGACCGGGATACCGGCATAAAGAGGGTTGCCTACCGGAGTATAGGGACGCATTGCAGACGTTTAGAAATTTCACGCTATAGTGATAAAATATTTGTTCACATCAAAATGAAGGTGAAATAATATATCAACATGTCCCTTTAGGCATAACCACATTGCATCTAAAGTTTAGAACTAAAAAAAACACCAAAAATGTGAAATTAGCTCATTTTCAAAGACATTTTAAGGGAAATTGTGAAGTTCAAAGATCAAAGTAAATTGTTAGAAAAATAGAGCTCGCCTTCGTCAAAAAGTCTAATTCATTTTTAATAGGGTTACAACGAAATATTTTATGATAATTTGAGGATTGTTTTAGTGGGTTTTAAGTTTCAGAACTGCCATTCCGATAAGAGTTACAACATGTTGAAACTAATTGATCAGTTATTCAATTTTGAACTTCAGTGTGTCTACTTGAATATAGTTTTGAGATTCCAGTATATTTTTTAAAATAATAATAATTATTATTATTATTATCACCGCGTCTTAATACCCGTTCGAGTTATACGCACTTACGCTAATGTGTAATGGTAGGGTGATTGTGAGATGAAATGGAGGACCTACAGTTTAACGTGGAGATCCAAACCACGGTGGAGGCCTGGCATTCCACACATTCACAAGTTGCGATTAATACACGTCTTATCAGAGGTGAAGGAAGGGTTTGGTAATCAGCTAAATCTGTGCCAGGACCGAGGATTGAACCCCGGACCCCCAGCACAGAAGTCCGACACCATACCCTAGACCACCAGGTCACCTATTTTTTTAAAAAAATAAATTATATATGAAAGGTACTCAGAGACAAACAATCCCTATATCAAAATCATAAAATGATATAAAGTTAGGGTAGGCCTAGGTCTGTAATAGTTAAATATTCTTACATCAAGAATCAAGTGTATTATATAACTGTAGTATATATATTCCATTCAAGGTAGGAATTACTCTCTGAAAGGTCTTTTTTCCTACCAATATCCTACTATATAGTAGATTTATGGTAGGGTTATTTTTTAAAGGTATTAAAATAATTAAATATTTTCTTGTGATTAAAACCAAAATATTGATAGGAAAAACCTAACAACCAAACCCCAGATCATTAATTTACCATTTAATGTAAACAAAATCAGAAGGGAAGGAAAAACTCCTAGCTATTGTGAAAGTTAAACACTTATGCTTACAATATTTTCTAAAATGGAAATTTTAATTAGGGATTTGATGGCGAAATGAAGTTTCAGATTTGAAAAAAGGTAGATCCAACCCATCTTTAATACACATGCATACACACACACACACACACACACACATTACATTTATTGAATGACCTATACCACCATCGACCTCGGTAGTCTTGGGGTAAAGTGCTCGCCTAAGGACCCGATGTTTGTGGGTTCGAACCCAACAGAGGCCAAAGGCTATTTCTAGAGCGATAAAAAAATAATAGCTCAACATTCTTCGGAGGGGAAGTTACCCGTCGGTTTCATGTGGCATGTAAAAGAACCCTGGAAGGTATGTGAAAATACTTCTCCTTGCAAAATTGGTAGGTCATTTTACCTCACTCGTAGAACTTTAGAGGTACAAGTAATAATAAGTCTTGGTGGCGTAACTTCAAAGAATGATTACAGCCAGGGAGTTTACTCTACCACAAAAACTAACTATTATCCCCACCACCTCTTGATAGTCGATACATCCCACAAGTTATATTTTTTATAATGAATTTGTTTAATAAAGTGCTTTTGCAGTTTTTATAAAAACATTTTTTTTGTTAAATCAAATATTGTTTAAGAACAAACATAGAGTTTAATTTTTTTCACGTGGCGACATCACCAGTTGTTGAGTATCTGTTAAGTGTCCTGTAATTTTATAAAACTTTTTCTCTTAATTTCATAAGTTTTCATGAAATTCCAGGGCCCCTTGACCGATATTCAACAACTGTTGATATAATAATATCTTATAGAGGGACTAGCTAACCCTACTAATAATTTTTATTGGAGCTTAAATTTCAGACAACGATGATCTTTGTTAAATATTTGATTACATCATAATGAGTAATAGTCCAGGTAAGATAGTTTTTTTCTTAAAATAAATTAACCATCCACTTTCTCAATGTGATAATTAGGAATAATAATAATATTTAGCACCGCGTCTTATTACCCGTTCGGGTTATATGCTTTAAGTACTAATTACTCTAATGGATTAGGAATTGAGAAGGTAAAATTAGAGGAAGTTAACCCGCATTTGCGTGGATGGAGAGTGGAAAACCACTTAGGAAAAACCACCTCCATTTCACCCGACCGAGATTCGAACCTCGATCTCCCCGTCCTCAGTAGCCGAGCTCAACACGACAAGCGCGTTTGCCAACTACGTCACCGAGGCGTGTGAGAATTGGGAGAAAAATCGTTGAAATTGAATGTATATACTTTGGACTAGATCGGCTTGTAGCTTTTACGTTAAAAAAAAATCATAAACTGGTATTTTCAATTTAAGGTGTGACCATTTTTTTTTTGAAAAGCAAAAAATAGTTTATAAAAGCGCTTAAAAAAAGAAAAGGATGAGTCCTGGTCGATTGAAATCGGTTCACAATTTTTTTTCAATAAAAAATCAAAACCCCGAAAAATTGTAATTTTTTGACATTTAATTACAGGGGTTGTAATTATCTTAGGAAATTGTTTCGGGCCTTTAATTGTAGGTAGCTCTTGTTAGTGCCTACTTGCAATAAAAATTCTGTTCAAAAAATCATAACTTCCGCAGGAAATATTTTTACGAAGTTTTAATTAATACATTCAAATGCCTTACAAAAAATTTAGACTTCTTTGTAGCATTTTTGAGTTAAAAATACATGTGCGAATTAAAATTAATATAATTACTTTCGCGAAATTGAGTAGTTGATCTTTTAAATGCAAGTTAACGATAACATTTCAATAACTGAAAAAAGGTTTCCTAAGTCTAAGAAATTTACTTCTATCTTTAAAATTAATTTCAAAGGTCAAATAGGGAGGAGGTTCTCTACAATAATCTTAAAATCAATATGGAAACATACTTAATATTACTAAATGAGTGGCTTGGACTAAATAAATTAACCCTTAATCTAGAAAAACATTAAAAAAAACACCAAACCTAAAAATAAACTAAAATCTAATCTGCATATCAAACTGAATGATTGTGAACTAAAACAAGTAAAGCATATTAAATATTTAGGTCTTGTCCTGGAGTCTTAACATCTCTTGGAATCCACACATAAATCACCCAGTAGAAAAGATTGCTCTCAATGTTGGTATCTTAAGAAAACTATCATACAAATTTCATCCATTAGTCCTTATACCAGTCTATTTTGCTATGATACACTCACACCTCAGTTATTTAAATGTAATATTGGGCAATAATCGCCTAACTAGATTGCATCCTCTTATCATACTTAAAAACAGAGCTACTAAAAACCTGTAGTGACTTCCTTTTTTAACCCCCACGGCAGATGTATTTACAATTTCTGAAAGCATGTCTCTCAGGAAACAAATCCACTATAATACACTGGTTACTTTCTATAAAATAAAGAATTACTTAACGATTAGCGCTCTGAAATTTGAAACTATTGTAAACATGAATACAAGACCAGAGGATATGATGATATCAATATCCCTCATGTAAATATAACAAATCTTGGTCTTGATTCTATAACTAGAAAGGGATGTAGATACCTTAATAAAATACCAAATAAAATAAAGAATTTAGGAATAAATCAATTTAATAAAAATATCTAAAAAAAATGATAAAAGAAAACTCCCTGAATACTCTTTAAGTAGGTCTAGCAAATTTATTTATTTATTACTATTATCTTTATTTTGATAATTTTTTTTTGTATCTCTTTAAATTTATATAAATAAACGTAAACTCCCTGCATACTATTCTCCAGTAGGCCTGACAATAACAATTATTATTTTTTATCTTTGATGTATATAAATATAAGTTAAACTACGCTATACAATATTAGTGCTAGGCAAATTATACATATCTACTAGTCAATGTGTATTTAAACTTTACCCTATTTATTTGTGTGTTTGAGGTCTATATAAATGTAAACAATAATTGTTTATGCATGAGTTTGCGCTTTGCCCAATGGCTTATCTTTCAAAATAATGATAGGGAGCCTATAGTAATCACATAATTTATGAATACTAAAACACCCCCTTCACTTTTACCCATTCTCCAAATCTATCTGACTAAAAGCTACTTGTTTTGTTTTTATTCCTTTATTTTTTACTATTTTTGCTGGTTTTTTCACTTTGTTTGGTGTACTCATCCTATAATTATATTATATTTATATTTTATTTGTTTGTATTACCTATTACTTAATTTAATCTTTGCTTTGTTTGATGTTTTTTATTTTATCACTATAAAGTATGCTTAAAACTGTAATGTTTGTAAAATTATCTAAATAGCTCCTTCAAACGTGCAATAAATTATTATTATTATTTTTAAAATATAACATTGGTAAAAATATGTGTTTGAGAAAATTATTATTCGTATAACAGGCACATTGTAATCAAACTTTAATATTTAAAGTTACAAAAGGAATAAAAAATAGTGTTTCAGAAAAATAAATTTTAGTTTGTTTACATGCAAAGTTGCCTTATTTTTTATTTGTTACACCGTACCTTTTTATAACGAAATCCAACTTTTTATTTCACGAAATTTAATCGTTTAATTCACCATAAATCATCTCTAATAATTCTGCATACTTTCATAGGGGACATTTCCTATTTGGTAATACAAATAAATTGTCAAAATAACAGTGCCTTCCTTTATATTAATTTCACCAGTAATGATACAAATATAATTGATCAAGTTAAGCGTGGTTTGGCTTTAATTTGACCACTTGGCATTTCTTCTATATCTGTATATTTGTTACACGATAATGGTCAAATGGCTGACCAATTTTAACTAAATTTGGCAAGGACATTCTTTGCAACTATACTAAAAAACGTATGCATATGGTTATTTAATCTGACTATTCATTTAAATATGATGGCTACTCAAAAATCTCTATTTTTGTTCCACAATAACGGCCAAATTCGTGAACCAATTTTAACTTAATTTGGCAGGGATATGTTTTAAAAATATGCCTAACGCTGCATGTACTGTACATAGTTTAAAAATCTGTTTTCTAAGCAATAAATCGAGGAATTAAGGCGTAGTTTTTAATCTTATTATTCTTATTAGCATCGCGTCTTACTACCCGTTCGGATTATACGCACTTACGCTCATGTGTAATGGTAGGGTGATTGTGAGATCATATGGAAGACCTACAGCTTAACGTGGAATGTGAACCACGGTGGAGGCCAGGCTTTCCTCACATTCACAAGTTGTGATTAATACACGTCTTGTCAGAGGTGAAGGAAGGGTTTGGTAATCAGATAAATATGTGCCGGGACAGAGGATTGAACACCGGACCCCAGCATAGAAGTCCGACACCTTACTCCTAGACCGCCAGGTCACCCTAAATTGTACTATTGAGTATTGTATTCATATGTTTTCTGTCTGACTTGCTCACCAAGGAAAAATATCAACGAATAATCAAACTAGTTTAATTAACGTTGTTTTGTGAGTGAGCCATTAAGTGAAGTGTTTTTAAAAACCTTATCTAGTAGAACAAAGAGGTTAGGTGCATTTATGGAAAAGGGCTTAGGTTCTATGAATGAAACAAACATAATAAATTTAAGTTGCAAAAAGTTGTATTTATTTATGAATGTTGCATTGTACGCTATGCACTATTTACTATTAGTTATGCGTTATGTATCAATATAAACACCGCTTAAATGGTTTATCACTCTTACTGAACGTAAATACTGGTACGTTTCTTACGTTTCTATCTTCCTCATCCTTATTCCATGGGCGTAAATATGCGGATAGCTCGGTTGGGTCGTTGTGAGCTGCACGTAGAAACGATAAAGAATGAACCTGGGAATACATGATGACTCACTCATTGGATTGTCATACTTACAGTTAATTTCCACCCTGACTTCCGGTTCTAACATTTCAAGCTGGGAAGGTCACCAACCTATTAAACCGTTCCCAGCCTAACTTGGCGTGTATACGGATAACCAAAACGGTCAGTAAGACACATGGTACTAAAAAAACTTGGCACGTGGTTGAATAGAATTAAGCAAATTATCGTGCAGTTAATTGTACTGTACATGATTAGCGGAGCTTATAAGACAGTATTTTCATTTTAGTTATGGATGTAACCGTATCAAATATAATATCTGTAAATTTGAAAAATTACACTAGGACACGAGAATCGAACCCAAGCGTACCAATGTTATACCATTGAGATATTCAGGAATGGAATGACCTCAGAACAAAGATTAGGAAACCAGTTTTTCTATGCCTAAAGCTGAACATTTTTGAGGAAATTTTGAATAGAAAATTTTTCTGCAGTGGTGGCTTCCGATAGAGTGTTTGAATTGAAAAAGTGTTATCTATAACCCTTCATAATTATGTATGTACTGTACATCTGAACCAAAATACCTCAAGTGTCAAATCCTGACTTTTTTATGTTATTGTCGAGCACAAATCCAACTTTTTTTAATGGACAGTATGATACAATATTGTTGTTTAATTCAGAAATACAAATCAAGATTAACTCATACACTAGCTTGAAAATTTGTTTTCTCAATACTCCTTGTATTGTTAGTGGTTTATTTTTCAACACTTTTGCTAGACTACCTGTGAAAAATTGATCTAAAATAATATTTATTCCACTTTTCTCGGAGTCAGTAATGAATGGGTGTTGAATGAGTGCGGTTTGAAAGGGAATCCAATTGGTCATTGTGAAAGAAGGTAGTGTCTCTCGTTGGTTTGGGCATGTTAAGAGGATGAATGTTGATCGAGTGACGAAGCAAATATATCAAGGTAGTGTGTGTGGATCAAAAGAAAGGGGTAGGCCTAGGCCATGTAATATGTGGATCTAAATGATTTAGATTAATGTGTGAAAAAGAGAAACATCAAAAGTCCTATGAATAAAAGAGCATGTATGACTCGGTGTATGGAGGTTGTTGAAACGAAGGTAGTCTACACGGATGTGGAAATGTGGAGAAAGTTAGTGAGGATGGATTAAGTATGAAGTTGGTTTATAAGATGAATGGATGGATGGATGGATGGATGGATGGATGGATGGATGGATGGACGGACGGACGGATGGATGGATGGGTATGTGTCTTACTAACTGTTCAGTTTACACGTATATACACGGTATTGATAATTGCGTTAGTGAGATATGGACGAGGAAGGTTACATTTAAAGTAAGTGTACCCAAATTTGCGAGGGGGGAGAGTTTAAACCAACTAGGAAAACCACCCCCAGTACACCCGACAGGGATTAGAACCCCAATCTCCCTGTTACCTGTTGTCTAATCTATTACGGGAGTGATGCTTTAGTCCATGTGGGTGGGATCTATGTACTGTACAGTACACGTTTCGAATAAACTTGTTCAAACAAAGTGTTTTGTTTTAAATCTTTGATTGAACCATATAATTTCTTAATTTTACATCGTGTGGTGAATTTCACTTCTCATTCACCACACCTGTATCTACATTGAAACATTTAAATTAAGCCAAGGGTGTGAAACATATAAGAACATCAACCTAGTATATATATATATATATATATATATATCCCTAA
>CABFVX010000409.1:120534-159454 GCA_902151425.1 Timema shepardi
GGGTGAACTGGGGGGGGGGGGGGTTCTTAAATAGTTTTCCACTCTCCCTCCACATAAATTCGGATTTCCCTTCCTATAAATTCAAACTTCCCAATTTCTAGTCCATTAGCGTAATTAGTAGTACTTAAGCGTATAGCCCGAACGGTAGTAAGACAACGTGCTTAATTAATTAGTAATAAAATAGGCACTATATTGGGTGATTTTGTTTTATTATTTTCAGATTGCTTACGTGGTGGCCTTCGTCATTGAGATTTGGTGGATACTAGAAGCCGAAGGTAAAATACATATGTTCATTCAATTATATAAGTATTAAAATTATAAATGAAATATTTATTCGAAAAATCCTGGTATCAATCTCAATTTATTTACATATACATTTGAAAATGTCAATGTAATTTTTATAGTAATAGTTATTGTTGGATCGAATTTTAGATATCCTGCTACAATTTCTTCTACTATGCCCAGTACTTTTTTTATGAGCTGTTTAAACGCATGCTAAATCCTCCAGGAATAAAACTAAGTCGAGTTGAATTTACATATCGATTTTATATCAACTTTATATTAGTCATCTATATTGTTTTACTGACCATAAGATATTATTATTTTCTTATTGTATTTTATTGTTTAAAATCTAAAACATTTATTTATTTCGATAGCTTAGAAGAGTGATTGTCACATAAAACCATGAAAATCCTTTTTAATTTAACATTTATTTTTCTAATTAATCAATAACTGGTTACTTAATGATTACTATCTGAAAATAATAATCTTGTATACACCTTCTAGTAATATAATTTTGAGATATTTTAAAGAAGAAAGGTGAATTTTACAAAATGCTATTTTGTGTCCATAGCTACGCTACCAGCCCCAGCCTATATCTTATGTGCGGGATACTTCTTAGTCCTGGTACTGTCAACCATTCTTCTCCATGGGATTAATGTGGTGAGTGATGTATTACATGAAATATATTAAATTCCGCGAACCATTTTACATATATGGTATTCTAGGTACGACTATTTGATTAGCCTACAACCCACTTCGGTGACCGCATTGTCTAAGGTGCTACTCTGGCAATAGACTAAGCTACCGATGATGGGGAGATAGTGGTTCGATCCCAGTCAGTTGTACTGAGGTGGTTTTTCCAATTGAGCTACTAACTTTATTTCCATGCAAATGTGGGTACACTTCCTCTAAATCCAACCATCCTCATCCCTAACCAATTATCTTAAATAGTAAATAAGCACATTGTTGTACCTCTTGCTCAGGCAGCCTTGTATCTTTCCTCCGCACTCGCACCGGCCGCTATAACCCCTCCCTACTGCCTGGACCGCTCGATCCATGTTATCTGAGCCGGCCGCTCTAACCCCTCCCTACTGCCTGGACCCTTCGCGGTCCATGTTTTCCGAGCCGTCCGTGACGCTCTTACCTCTGTAATCAACTCCCTTCTTCCTATTGGCTCGCTTGGCGGGCAATATCACTTTCGTTTTCCCGAGCCAATGGGAAGCTCCCTCTTCTCTGATTGGACAAGGCCAGGCAGCAACGGAGGGTATATAAGCCGATGAAATCTTGATTCAAGTTCAGTGGTGACCCACCCTGGGACACCGCCGTTTCACAAAGAGCCTAATAAATCGTCACTATTTTTGAAAAGAGCATTTTTCATCGTCGTCACCTATCCTTCCCGACTACTCCTTACCTCCCACCGCGACTTCGTGTCGCCGGGACTGTTCCTACTCCTTACCTCCCACCGCGACCTCGTGTCGCCGGGACTCTGTCCTTCCCCCCTCCCAACCTGTTCGTCCTTTCAGACGGTGACCCCCACGGGATGGGATACACCCGCCGCGCCGGCAAGGCCCAACGACTTAAGACACTAAAGAAGGCAACGACCACCAAACAGTACTCCACACACGGACCCGTCTATTATTGCAGCCACCAGACCTACGAACGCAAACACTCCGCTTCAGGAACTCCAAGCGTCGACCATTCCTCCCCTCGATTTTCCCCCACACCGACCATCCGACCCCCACCTACTCCACTTTCCCCTTTTAGTCCTGAGGGCTATCACTTACACCCCTTTACCACCCCCGAACCCGCCTATGTTTTCTCCCCCATCTCCCTTCCTTACCCCCATCCACTCGACCCACGGGATCGACTCCTAGTCGCACGGAAACTACACTTCGACTAGAACAAACCACTCCACGCGAAGCCCCAGTAAAGACGGATAACAACATATCGTAACCCAAACAGGTAGTAAGACGTGGTGCTAACATTTTTTTTTAAAAAAAGCTAATGCTTATACAATTAATTGTAAGTACACTCAGTTTACACTTAAAGGTCTCAAGGTTACCGTGCCTGGTTCTACTATGGTATAGCTTCTGATAATGTCATCGTGTAATCCATCAAGGAAAGAGTAATACCTTTCAGAGTATACGGAGTGTACAGTACATGGATAACGAAGCTTATATTAGTATTATTATTATTATTATTATTATTAGCACCGCGTCTTACTACCCGTCGGGTTATACGAACTTACGCTAATGTGTAATGGTAGGGTGATTGTGAGATGAAATGGAGGACCTACATTTTAACGTATAATCCGAACCACGGTGGAGGCCTGGCATTCCCCACATTCACAAGATGTCTTGTCAGAGGTGAAGGAAGGGTTTGGTAATCAGATAAATCTGTGCCGGTAACGAGGTTTGAACCCCGGCCACCAGCACATAAGTCTGACACCTCACCCCTAGACCACCAGGTCACCCTACGAAGCTTATAAGATGGAAATATTCTTTAAGTTACGGTTGTAGCCTCATAAAATATCATATTCGTAAATTGTAAAATGACACCTGGACATGATAATTGGACCAGGGGCCCATGACTTTGCAGGCCAAGGTTCTAACTCTGAGCTATCCAGATTCTATCTCACATCCACGGCCATAATATAAGACAGAGTCTGTATCTTACTAGTCTTTAATCGTTATTCTGATAAGTCTGAATTTAAAAGTAGGCCTACTAAACTCTGAAGTACATCCTCATTGTGAAATATATCCTCATCCTGGGGTCTGTTAGCAATTATTTTTTACGATTAATTCACCTGTGTTAAGTAGTAAACTAATTTAAATTAATATATGTCATTTATTGTGTTGCATGGATTTGGAGTGGTAGATATATTATTAAATCTTAATCCTTTTCAAATTATTTTTTATTCTTTTTGAGGTTATCTTTGTAAGTAGTGTACACATTTTCATAAACTGTAATTCTTTAATTCAGTTTTCTCCTAACCACTACCCCGATCACTTGAAAAAAAATCATATTTTCCAAGAGTATTTGAGGCTTCTGCATAACGGTTGTGGTATTAGTTGTCTTCAACTACATATTGTCGCTATTTATACTTTTAAACAGAACTTACTTGTTGTCGTTCTTCTAGTTGAAGAAAATGCTTCTTTTTTTTCTTCTTATATTATTGAAGGGATTATAAATTAAAATGTAATTGATGGGACTGTTATATTTATCAACAAAACATGTTCCAGTTCATAACAAACGTTTCCACATACATTTTGTAAATATCTTTTTAATAAATACGTTTGCATGAATAACGAGAAGTTCACATAAACACCTTCCTAATTGATTATATATTCAAAATATAGACTCACATATTGATGCGCCAGAAGAATTATTTTGAGAAATAATGTTAAATAAATAATGTAGAATGTTTGTGTGTGATAGTAATTCATATTATTCTGGGACTACAAAATTCTGGGTATCACGTTGTTTATAACAGCTCTAAATACTGGTCAAAACCATCTGATGCAGTTTTTGAACAGCATGGAGCAACATATTATTTTGTTCAATATATTAGGAGGCGGTAGCGCCATGTCATAATATGATTCTGTCAAGCGCTTCATTGAAACTCCATAATTACAAATTGTTAAGATTAATTTAAACGTACTTTAAGAAAATAACTATCTCTACTATACATATTGGTATAGGAAAAATGTCCCTAATATATTTGCACTGTGAAAAATGCTTAAAGTAACAGTTAGCTCACATTTTACATCGTAATGGAAAAAATTATAACTACATAGACATATATTGTCAGCTTAGCATAAGCGAAACACTGTTAGAACCTTTGAAGTATCTGGACAGAATGTTCTGTAAAAATATATGGATGTATGGTGAAATCGACAGATGGGTGAATGGATCTCGGAGAGTAGTTGGATGTATGTGGACTATCGCAAAGAGGGAAGTAGTGTAGAAAGAGGCAAAGATGGCAGTATATTAAAGTGTGTTTAACATTGTTTTATGGTTGTGAAGCGCGGGTTTGTCAGGAGAAACACAAGAGCAAGGTGAATGCGGTTGGAATGAAATATCTTAAGATATATATGTGAGGAAACTCAAATAAACCGAGTCAATAATGAATAGGTGCTAAATAAGTGCAGTTTGAAAGGGAATCAAGTTCAATGGGAAAGAAGTGTCTTAGGTTGGTTTGGACATGTTGAGAAGATGAATGTAGAACAAGTGACGAAGCAAATATATGAAGGTAGAGTGTGTGGATCTAAAAGAATGGATTGGCCATTTAAGACGTGAGTAAATGTTGTAGATGAATGGTGTGAAAAAGATAAACATTAAGAGTTTTAAGAATAAAAGATTATATATATTTTTTTCACCCCGTTCCCTTACGCGGTGGACAAGAAAATGTGAATATAGCTCAAAAAACAACAAATCCGTACTTAATCCATCCTCAGTAAATTTCTCCACGCTCCCCTATCCATGCATACTCCCTTCACTTCTACAACATCCATACACCGAGTATTACATAATCTTTTATTCTTAAAACTCTTAATGTTTATCTTTTTAACATATTCATCTACAACATTTAATCACGTCTTACATGGCCTACCCATTCTTTTAGATCCACACACTCTACCTTCATATATTTGCTTCATCACACACACACACACACACACATATATGTATGTAAGTATGTAAATAAGTATTTATGTATGTACTGTAGACCATACACACACACACACACACACACACACACATATATATATACATATATATATACATATATATATATATACATATATATATATATATATATATGAGCTTCTTAACTTTATTTTTTATGAATAATCTAGGCCTCTGGAATTATTTTTTTTTATAGTAACTTAGGGCAATTATTCTATGTAAATGACTTCTTTTATTTTACAGTAATAAGAACACTCTCAAATAAGCTAGATTTATACACTACTCTTTGGTTCGTGAATAAAGTATTACACTATTACCGTATCTCATGAGCTACACGATAGTGAAATAATAAAAGGTTAGATTGCAATACAAACGAAGGGTACTTATTATTAATCAGAATAGTAGCTACTAGCTATAAAGATTTTCTTGTACCTTTTTTAGAGAGTAAATAAGGCAGTGCTGGTTAAAAATTAATCTGGTCATAGGTTTGTATACGATGTATTAAATATATTAATTTGGTTCTTTTTTAAAATAGGGATTTTTAGTGGTTCCTTTGATGTGTAGGCCTATAATGGTTGCTTTTAATATAAAGTCGTAATCCTGGTCTTCAAATGTAGCATATGTATTTGACACGTCATCTTCTGTACTATATTTTTAATTTTTCTTAGTACGATTTACGTTTTTATTAACTTCTTTGGGGGGTTCTAAGAAATATTTGAAGTGGTCCCTACCTGACATTTTTTTAGAAAATTATGTGCCACTAAAAGTTATTTAGAATGGTTCTCAGAAACCAATTTTTTTCCAATTTAAATGCCCCTGGAAGCTATTTAGAGCGGTCCTCACCTGGTTATATTTTAAAAATAAGATGCCCTCAGAGAAATTATTTGGGGTGGTTATCTACAAGCAAATATTTGACAATTGAATGTCTCTAGAAGCTATTTTTGAAGATTAGATGCCTCTAAAAGCTATTTGAAATGATCCTCGTACGGCAAATATTTGAAAATTGGATGTCTCTATAAAATAATTGGAATTTGAGCTATTTCAAGCTTCATATTATTCGCTAACTCAATAACCCGTATTCTTGATTTTAAAATAATCGAGAATCGATCTTAATATGCCTATTTTCTATGCCTCTGTGTGGGCGATCTGTTTATTAAAATGAAAATTATATTAAAATGTAATTTAGTTCCGCAGGACAAGTTTTAGTAACACTAAAACAGAGGCGGGATTCGAACTATGGTATATACAAATGTATGTTGTGGAGCCTACATTTGAGTGATGTCTTTGGCTGGATAGCCAGGAAAGTCTGAGATCGATGGTATTGACTCCGAATATGGTCTTCTTAGTAATTAATTCGCGAGGGGAGCTCCCCGAAACATTCGCGTTTTATAAGTACATATTATATATATAAAACACACAGATTGAACACTATTAGCATATTATACATACCTAGTCGTGCACAAAATTATTTTACATGGAATTTTTGAGAAGGTCATATTCAAACAAAACAGAGAAAGAGAGGTTCACCGAGATGTGATAGAGATTGGTTTCCAACGCACACTGTTTGTAGATTACCAAACGCCAGGTTCATAAGGGTTGGCTTTAGGAATGTGAACGAGGGTATACAATTACGAGAAATCTGCAGGTACGTAGAGTAGAGTGAAGGGAAATAGAGAAGTGAATAACCAGCAAAACCTAGCAACAAGGAGTGTTTCTAGGTGAAAATATCAAATAATGGAATATTCAACAACCTCGTTTCTTAAGTCTTAGATACCAGAGTGTGAGTGTTTTGGTATATAAACGTAACTATAATATTCAAAGTTTGGTAAATTCCATTGTGACCATTACTATTCTATATATATTTTTTTATATTCCATTTTATTTCATCAAATTGAAAATATAATCAACATTATTTTTGTGTTCTTGTAATTTCGTATAATTCTAACACTGCCGTTTTATTGAATTATATATTATTTTATTATTAACACTTTTTAGTTTTTGATACATTACAGTATATTGTTTAAATAATAAACATTTTAACGTGAAGTTTGATACATGGAAAAATATTCAAATAGTAAATGTTGAGAAATTAGAATCGAGAGTCGAAAAATGGTGGTTAATATTTTCGAACCTGATTAGAGAAAAACAGAAATCGTGACATCTACAGTTAATATCAGATGATTTGTTTCCCCTTTGTAGTGTTACAGGTTGGAACCTTTTGTTTGTACAAAAGTGTACAAGTCTGACACAATCCAAATCGCTATCTTCAGTTGTTCTATCAACAGAACACCGCTCACGTAATGATTATTATTCTTAGTAAGGACGTGTTTTTTCAGATTAGCAAAACAACTAGTTGTAATATCGATCAAATCAGAGTGGAGAAAACTTAGTTTGGTACTATATAAACCCCTAGTTTTTGGCCACAAAAGGAGGATGGTGAGGGAACATAAGAGTCGTGTCAAAGGGTCCCTTATAGTGTCTTGTATACTGCCTAGTCGACGACTAGTCTGAAAGAGTATTCCGGGTGTGGGAGTCCCTGCATTACACGGCAGAGTGGACCCTAAACCCTTCTCAAAATTCTAAGGGACATATGTAAGAACTTGACTAAGCGGATACTTTGTGGAAACTAGCGTGAGTTTGCTTGCGTCATCAGAGGCTAAAGAGTGGACCGATACTTTGATCGGGAACACATTATCAGCCCACTAAGCATTCACTATACGTTCTTGCATACCGCCCTAAGTATGCCTCTAGCCACGGTATAGTCTAAGCGTCGTGAGACCACGCTAAATATTTAGAATCTGGACATCTAGGCCAGGCCAGCACACATAATGTTGAAAGATATAACACTTACAGTAGCAAGGACCTCTTAACCTAATTAACTCTGATCTAAAACTTGTTCAAACTACATCACACACTGTATATTCTAAGTAACTTCTATTCAGTTTTCTAATAAACGACTTCAAAGGAACTTACAAAGTTATTTGACGTTACATAACCCAACCTACTAAGCCATTCCTGATTGAATTGCCCACTGGGTTGGGAGGGTAGCGACAGTAGAAAGATTACGGGTCAGAGTAAGGTAATCGTGAGGATGAAATAGATTTATACCAACTGCCTTCGAGTTGGCTACGACACAATTGATTTTCATCATCATTGGTCGTGAGGCTGAGAAGATTGAAGTCCTCTTTAATTATCCCATATCTAGGTGGAAGAGGACATCAAGCCAAACATTTGAGCTTGAGCCACGCGTTTAGAGTGATGGAGAGGGTTGCACTTGGCTATGAGGGCCTCCAAAGATGCGGACTGTCTGGTTACCTAACTTAGGAGGCTATACAGAGGACCCGCTTATGTTTGTACCTGAAAAATGACCAGTATGCCTCATGAGGCCAAGGATGAGAAACCTGAAAAGATGATGCGTGAATATAAAGGTAAATAGCATTAAATCATGAAACAAGTATTGAGTTATTTATAATATTAAACCAAGATATTGCTATATGTTACTGAAATTAGAGCTAGTCTCTTTGTACACAGCATATTTATTAAATGTCTAAAATAAGTTTAAAAATACTGAATTATTTATGTTAAATTAAAATTGTGTACACTTATCTAGTATATATATATATAAGCTATATATATAAGCTAGAAACTTACGGAAACATGTAAATAACATACGTGTTATTCAATAAAATATATAAGGAACGAACTTATACCTCTTTATTAAAATGTAGTTTGTTTAGTGGCTTAATCCAATGGGTAGGATAACATTTTAGTCGAAGAGCACTCACGTTAGAGTTAATAGGATGGCAATACCATAATGATACATAAGAATAACCCCATATAGGTCTTCCAAGATTCAAATATCAACAACACCTAGGGAAATGTGTCTCCCACACATGCGCACGCACGCAACTTAATCAAGTAAAGAATGAAGGTTGAGGTGATTGTTAGTAGAGTGTGTGTCTCGACTAACATACGCACGCCTTTCCGCTTCTCTTGAGAGAATAGAGAAAGGAAATGCTTCCTGAGAAAGTACGGTGCGTTAGTTGAGACAAAGGAGGAATAGAGGAGTCTCCCAGTGTGAAACTGATGAAGCTCTTTAAGGAATGTAGTAGACTCACCAAGTAAAACGTTATTGAAATTATTACCCCGCGATTGGGTGGCAATTAAAATAATCTCAGCCCGCGATAGGCGCCTATTAAAACGTTATTGAATTATATGCGAGATAATTGGCATTTATAGCCCCGTGATCGAGTGCCAATTATTACTATAGGGAAGTATTATGCCCCGCGATTGGGCTCCAATTATAGAGTTATGGAATTATATTGTGAGATATTTGGTATTTATAGCCCCGTGATCGAGCGCCAATTATTTTGATGTAAGTTATTTTCTATGATGTCAACGCGAGCGTGCATTACTGCGCACTCACGTGGTTATATGATCTGATTACTTCTGATGTTTATTTGATAAAATGAATAAGACTTTCAATATTGCACAGGATTTATTAAGATGATTCCACCTTAGGCACTGAAGATGTAATATTAGATGATACAGTTTTAGTTGAACTACAGATTATTTTTCCGTGACATTACACGTTTCGTGTTCTGAGTACTGTATACTGTGTAGATTTATGTTACTACTATATATTCATACGCACAAGCGGCCTATATATGACCTACCCCTTTCCTCTTGGACCTCTTGTCACCAGTGTCAAAACTAACCAATAGAAAGAGTCCTAAAGGTCGAGCACGGTTCTCTTCATCTTGCGCGTCATACGCCATGACGGCCATATTCTGAAGATACGTCACAACTGCGAGCATGGAACGCTATGTCATAACCGCTATGGCGCGTATGACGACGTGTAAATTTTGATGGGCGCTAGCGTGTGAATAGAGTGAGTTGGCAACCATGATAGCTGGTTTAGCTATGCATATTATAGGGTTGGTAGGACCATGAAGTAGTTGAACATCAATCAAAATACGTATTATCTTGCCGCGAGTTTCAAAACATCGCCATGTGAGTTGAAATGAACTAATGAACGTGAATAGTCTTTATTCTTAATATTTTCATTTTAAATCATAAATGTATATAGTTGAATATGGTTATATTAACGTTAAAATGTATTTATATTGGTTAAGGTAGTCCCTTCAATGTTAATTATAGTGAGCTCAGTAAGAGTGTAGCTGGACTACTAAGGTATATACACGTGATTAACTCTCACATTGATTTAAACAATTTATTGCTTAGGGTAAGTGAATGTATGTCAAATGCTAGATTAGATCTTATTAATCTAAGAAAATCCACAGAAATAAGTTCTAACAATAAGTTAAGTAGTGGACTTATAACTCCTAGTGTTTATTTGAATATTTTACATTCAATAGGACAAATATTAAATTACCTTTGACCATGGTTGTACCATTGAAACCAGAGTATTTACATGTTTTTTATGGACTGGGCACTTTACAATCCATAGTAAGTGATGATATTTTACAAATAATAATTAGTGTGTCCCTAGCAAATAGTCAGTTGGAGCAAATCAGATTTATACTCTCCCTATGTTTTGGAAGAATATTAATAAGTATGATCAGTATAAGCTACATGATTATATGCTTCTCAGTCAAGATAGACGATACCTTAATAATGTGAACGCCAAAGATATAACAAAGTATAAAACGCATGTCGTCACAATTTGTCTTTAGAATTATGTTATGTATGACACGACTGTTAACAGTTGTGAGCTCGATCTATTTTTGAACAGAAGTTCCAGTTTAAACTGTCCACTAACACTTCAAGATTTGTTAAAACCTTTTTTTACGTCGTACAAGTACAAATGATTGGATTTTTCCAGTAAATAAACCCCTTGAGGTGACATTAATATGCAGGACTACTTTCGACAAAATGCCTCCATATACTTTGAATTTTGAGAATAGTGGTGTCATATTAAATGCTCGTAACTGTGACATGATTAGTAGAGATTTCAAGGTATTAGCTTCAGTTCACGGTACATTGTATTTTCATTATAATTACCCCTAATATATATTCCAAATTTAGGAAACTTAATTTTTGAATCAAGTCTATATATTTATAAAAACGTTAATTTTTCTAGAGAACTGGTGAACGAGATTGATACCTTTGTTAAGCAATCAATTAATCCAGTTGACTTTAATCAAGTAGTAGAGAAAATTAGGGCCCATAGCTTAAAGGAACATCTTAGGCCCTTGTCTATAGTTTTAGGCTCAACTATCACCCTTTTGGTATTGTATGTTATTGTAGCTGTAGTCGTTTTTAGTTTTAAAGGGTTATTAGTTAAATGTTTTAGTAGGCCTGCTCCTAACATTGTACCCCCAATACCTACGCAGGCACAATCTATTGTTGTTACCTTGCCAGACTTATCTAGTAACTAGGGTTAAAGGTTGTAGCCACTTAGGTGACCTGGCGGTCTAGGGGTAAGGCGTCAGACTTCTGTGCTGGCGGCCGGGGTTCAATCCTCGGTCACGGCAAAGATTTATCTGATTACCAAACCCTTCCTTCACCTCTGACAAGACATCTTGTGAATGTGAGGAATGCCAGGCCTCCACCGTGGTTCGGATTCCACGTTAAACTGTAGGTCCTTCATTTCATCTCACAATCACCCTACCATTACACATTAGCGTAAGTTCGTACAACCCGAACGATAATAATAATAATAATGAAACCACCTAAGTCAAATAAGTGTCTCATAAATGTTTCACTTATTTTTCGGAGGGGGGTGTAATGTAAGAGCATAATTATTTTAAGGCTTATTCTGGCAGGAGGTTAACCCACGCTTGTACATTTCCTTGGAAGTCAAGAGTATTGGGTTGCCATCCTGTTGAGAATAGCATATAGCTCATATAGCTTGTATCCTGTTGACGAGCGAGCACGGTGCGACCGATGGACCTTCCTGGCTGGTGAAACTCGAGATCAGCAAGTTTGTGTGTGAGAATAATACAGGGTTGTTGAATGTTGGAAGCCATGCTGAGTACATATGTGGCGGTATCTAGCACGTCTGACTAAATGACGATATAAAATGTGATCTGGTAGCTCACCCCCGCCGGAGGGTCGATCGTGGGTCTACATAAAGGTTGCGAGACCGTTATCGTGCCTGCTCTCTCGTCACGGGAGATTTACCTGGTGACTTATGTAGTAGTTTAGCATCTGACTAGATTAATGCATATATCTTATTGGACTAACTCGTAAGTCTCACTCCCCACGAACCATCCATTCCAACCCCTACCCCTCAATGTCCATCCTAATCATGTAAGTCCCTACGATGCCCCGGTAGTGCTGTACTAAGGTTGGCCACCGGGCACCCAAATAAAACCAGTGATCTTACACAGTTTTGTCAGAAGTAGAATAGGGACGTTACAGTATTAAATTTTCAAATGAGTGACTTATAAAAAATTAATTTCAATAACTTAAAGTGAAAACATTTAAAGTAGCACCTTTAATGAAAAAAAAATATGTTTCATATATTAAAACCAGAAACTTAGATAATCCATCCCACATAGTTTGAAGCATGTTACATTTTGCTAGCCAAGATATTTATGTTTGGTTCATAACTTGTCTTCAACCGCACACAATCTATGCACTTAAGTAAGGGCCAAAATGATTTATAACCGTTAACTTCACAAAGTTCATTGTGACATGTCTGTTAAAATTTTATTAACCCTAAGAAATTACACCACGTTGGAATTTTTTTTATTTAACTTATTTTATTCTAAGGCACATACATGTTCAAACGCAGTGCCAGTAGTCTATGAGCCTAACCTATTAAACATTGTTTCATACTTACATCCAACTTAATTTGGCCTAGGATATTATATTTACAAAAAAATTATACATAAGGTTTTGTTTAAAAACTTGTTCATAAAATTGTTTCTTATTGCCGATTGAGGCTAGCCACAGCCTGCAATAATTGTCTTACAAACAATCTATTGAATGATATGACATATTAGCTTAGAAATTATACACAAATAAACAACAGGAAATTTAACTTCTAAAACTTGTTGTGCGTGAATGTGTAATATACCTTAACAAGAATATACCGGTAGGCCTATAGTTAAAATTGACCTAAATATTAATCATTAATGTTTTTGTCAAATCTTTGTAATTGTTGAAAATTAATAATATTGTTTAATTTGTTTTTACTTTAAATATATGAATCTAAAACTGTTTGGACTGTGGAAGAATGAGAATAAAATGCTGATTATTTTTAAGTTTTGTGATATTAAATGGTTTTGAATTAATTGGTACTCCATAATGTTCCGCAAAATGTTGTTCAAAACCACACAATCAGCTGTTGATAAGAAAATTTGAGAATTTTTTCCAAATGAATACATCTATTCACTTTTCATGGCTCCAAGGAGGCACTCCACACAATTTCTTGTTTGACAGTGATAAAGTGTTTAAGTTGAGTATCGAACTTCAGCAGTGTTTTCAGGAGCATTGGAGATGGGTTTCATTAAGTTTGCCTCGGCACACACAAAGTTGTCTGAAAAAATTAAATATACACAATTATAACATGGCACTAACCTATTTCATCTTAATTAAAGGGAAATAAATAAATAATGAGTCCTTTAAATTTAAAAAATAAAAACAATGTTTTTAAAATCTCATATTTTAATACAAATTTGCTATAAGATGAATATAATTTTTTAATATTGTTTAAAAGTTTCAGTCAGGTTCTATTTTGACATCCATTACTTTTAACTGGGTCAGTTTTTTATTCAAGCCATATATTTTACATTACCGACTTGATAGGCCTGTCGTAGCTTCACATGCTTATAATATAACTTAATGTTGGGATCACGCTCAACCTAACGTTAACTTAAAGTTAACTTAACGTAATTTAATGCAAAGAGTATACTCGTGTGTTTAAATGGAAGCGATCACGATGCAGTTAACTTGACGTTGACTTGCAGTTAACTTAACGTAAGAGATGTCCTGGTATGTCTTTTACTTTAAGTGAACGTTACTTGAAGGTTATCACGTGATCCAGCCAGCCAATCATCATGCGAGTGACGCCAACAGGGCTATTTAGTCAATCATTTGTTGGTTTTAAGACCAAGATCTACTTTTTAGCTTTAGTTCTAGTGATCAGACATTGAAACAAAATAATTAAACTAAAATAGGAAAGATAAATTTATCAAAAAAGTTTAGTAATAGATATTTATTATATTGATTGAAAACTGTTAACATTCACTTTACAAATAGTACAAATCACAGATCATACTCAAGAATGTAGATGTTTGGCTCGAGTTGTTAAGTTAAGTTACGTGAATCGTGATCCCACATCTGTTTTCTTTAGCTAAGTTAACTTTAAGTGAACGTTAGGTTAAGTTAAAGTTAATTTGATCATGATCCCGACATAAGACTAGGACAGGCACAACATCCAGTCCCCGGTCTTTAATCCATCACTGTGGAAGGGTAAACCCACATTTCACCAATGATATATTTTTCTACCATGCCGGGAATCTAAACCGGGACCCTTGCTTCTGTAGATACGCTACTGACTGAGTTAAGGTGTCAGATTGGTCAATCAGGCTCTATAATATAGGTACTTTTGTTGTTGTGTAATTTTACAAATTTCTCAACAATACTTGTTCCTAGTTAAACACGGGATACAAATTAAAATATTATCTAGGAGTTAAAAAAAAATCTAGTTCAACTTACTGTTTTCTTTCATGATTCCATTGTTTCGATCAACACTGCTGACAGCTGCTATGTAGGCCTAAAAAGAGTTCCAACTCTTCTCACACACTAAGAGATGGTTTACAAACTGCCAAAGAGAAATCTTTCCCAATTGTTCGTAAATGCCATTAGGGGAAAACAAAAACTGTAAGAACCTGCAACATTATTGCATTCATACAACGTTTAAGTTATGAAAACATGTCCCTTGCCAAATATTTTACTCTGTTTTCCTAACCTTAAAACACAATTATATGTAATAAGTAAAAAAAAAAGCAACGTAATTAGGCCTACAAAATGTTTAAGTTATGAAAACATGTCCCTAGCCAAATATTTTAAATCTAAACGGTCGACATAACCTTAAAAAGAAACACCATTGTTTGTAGGTCTAGCCATAAGGTTATGATTACTCTTCATCAAGTTAAATCGTAAATAAAAACAAATAATTTGAGTAATTATTATATTAGTACAACACTAATACTCTGAAATATCATTTGCACAAACGTAAATACAAATAATTAAGAGTTTAAGCAAATATAACACTCAATATAATAAATTATTTATAAAAAGATAAACTATTACACAGCTGAAACGGGCCAACATGTACACCTCAGTTAGTTAACTGATAAATATATACAAATACGTTAGGTAGTCATATTGATAAAGCACTGTTATTGTTACTTACCGAATGCATAAACGTAAAATAAATGAATTCTTCAGTTTGAACAGCCACAGCACTCACTAAATGTAATTATTTATAAAATATATTTGCTATGACGATGGTTAAGATGGCCTTCTGAGTGCGACTGTAAGTTATGGCATGAACGATGGGTAAATGGCGGCGTCATCGATCGTATGACGCCATTAAAAAGATCGATGCTCGTATTTTAGTCATACGACGTGTTACGGATGACATTTCATAGCGGTGACGCGTCATAGAGATCCGTGCTCGCCGTGCTGGAGACAGGGTTGTGAAGGCTAGCTTCTTATTGGGTAGAGGGAGCTAGCGTCACTTGCTTTTTTAGTAAACACTGCGGAGTTGATCTTCGAAAGAAAAAATAAGCTTTATGGTGTAATCCATTGACATTAATTCTGAAAAGTGCGTGTTTCTTCTTGGATGAAATATTGAAAGGATATTTTATACACAATACTTAAAAGAAAAATGCACTTCATGACTTTTTTAATATATGAGAGGGGTCCAAATCAGTATCATTACAACCTTCAACCAGAGATGGACGTTACCTACACACCACAGCTTTAATATTTATCTTTTCTTTTCAAAATTTTGTTCCGGTGGCTCTTCAAGCCTGTGTTGTCTTTTCAAAACTCTCAGCCATCCTGATAAAATGTAAACTTGTTATAATGTCCACTTAATCCTCGTATGAATTGTTTGCATATTGTCTGACATAAATAAGACTATATTCATAATAATAGGAACTTGGCCTTTTTTTCGGTGGGAACAATGTTTGTAATGTATATAGAATGATTTATTATATTATCCATACATTTGTAGATTCTTGAATTGAATATTGTCACGGCTAATTGGAGCTATTGTCATTTTCTTCCAATGAGTAGATGGATTGGTGGATAAAAACATTAACTATTTCTTTATAGGACTTTAGTTACTTTTAAATGATTTGTGCCTAAACAAACTAGATTTATGACTCTTTTTTCCCCCTTCTGTTTTAATACCTTTATTAACTTCATGTTTCTTGGACCTTGTGCTATTATTATTGATTTATTCTATCGGATGTTGGCATTTTACTAGAACAGTCATGAACTCTTTTGTAACTACTTGGAGATTCCTACCCATGTTTCTAGTTACCCACTTTGTGTATACACTTTTGTGTTAAATAAATGTGTTTACCATATTTGAAATCTACGTAACTATTCTCAAAGTACCAATTCATTTGTTAGTGCACTTTAACAAAACTCTACTTTCATAAATATTACAGTAGACGCCCGATATACTGCGGATTCGGATATATCAAGGTGAATAATAGGCTATAACTCCCAAAAAGAAAATTCATTCTTACTGAAGTGCATTAGATACATTCTTACTTGTAGAGATTCAGTCAGTAGAGCGAATCTACATAACTTATTTAAGACAAAGGACAAATATATAAAAACAAGGTTGAGTTATCAAAGACAATGTAACAAGTGTATTTCATGATTCATACTAGTAGAGTGTATAACTGGTAAGTTTTTAGTTTTTAATTATATGTTTGATGACTTAAATTTACATAGAGGCGCATTATGTTGAAGTATTTTTTTCTAGTCCTCCAGCCCCGTCATTTGTCACTCTACAGGTCACCTTCCGTTATACCGCGGTTAAACCATAACGCGGAGGGCGAGGTATGTTCCCCTACAACAGCGCTATATCGGGCTTCTACTGTAATAATAAAACTCAACTCCTTCATTTAGCACACTTGGAGAAGAGAGTCAATGGTCAATAATATGTTGTAGTCTTATTATAATTGAGGTACCCTAAATTTGTTGTAATATTTACAATAATTACTGATGTGTACAATTTTGTAAGCACAATTTTACTAACAAACATAAAGCTAGCCTTTTCATCTTTCCATCCCAATGGCATTTCAAAGTGAGGGGGGTTTAGGAGACAGTACCCTAACCGCTGAAGTTCAAGAAAATTAATTAATATTAAATGCCTCTAGATTACACAGGGTATGTGCAGTACTTTATATGGATACTTCATTCGGCACGACTATTTAAATGATATTATAATATCCGTAAATGGCTTTTTATTTTATATTAGGTAGTTGTAATAACAAACCACTTAAATATACAAATGTATACACTACGCTTTGGTTCATGAATAAATGCCGAAAACAATTTGGAACATGTCATAAAAATGTGTATAGGATTCTATAAATTTAACAAAATATTAAAGTTTGTATGAAGCATTAATTTAAATGTTATCTGGTCACGGACGTTTTTTATCCAATGTATTGAATATATTATTTTTGCATTTATTTTCAATTGGGAATTTTAGGGGCATTTTTAATGTGTATGGATGTCTGCCTCTTTAATATCAAGTCGTATGCCTGGTCTTAAAATGTATTCTATATTGTATTCGATACTAATTCTGGACTATATGTTTTAGTTTTAATTCAAATTATTTAATTTTAATTGGGTGATCTTTGGGTGGGAGGAAATGGCACCACACCACTGAATAAAATTATATACTCATAAATTATAATGATTTAATAAGTAGGAAATATAAGAGTTCATTCAAAATAAACTAAATTATAAACAACAGAACATTGCATTATCTGACGTTTTAATCTGAGTCATCTACACTAATATTATAAAGAGGAAAGATTTGATTTTTTGTTTTTTTGTTAGTAATGGATAAACTCAAAAACTACTGGACCGATTTTAAAAATTATTTCACCAATATAAAGCTACATTATCAGCGAGTAACATAGGCTATATTTTATTTTGAAAATTTAATTTATTCCTCATAAAAATGTCGATAGTCACTCATATTTTATGGTAGAGTCTATGATGATTCATCAATATGTGTGTTGAAAATAATAATGCGTAAGGGTGGGAGGGAGGGGGAGGGTCTAGTTATCATGTAAAGTAGGACTGTACCATTTTTAAGTTTTTTAAGATGTTACTGATTTTTCCAAGCACTTAGGTATTATTTCACATATTATTAAAACTATTATTAAAATATGATAAGATGGTAAGAACTATATGAGCTTTAGACCTATTTGTATTATTTAATTTGCACTATATTTACTTTAAATAATAGTTTAAAAGAAGCAATACTTAAATTTAGTTGAGATAATACATTAAGCTTCATTCATCTGGAGAATACCTGGTGGAAAAAAAGTTTTGCCATCTCTTACCAAAATCGATATAATTACATAAATATACATATATATACTAATTTTGGTGGCCGCGTGGTCTAAGGTGCTACCCTCACATTATACTAGACTGCCGATGACGGGGGGGAATCGAGATTCAAATCTAGGTCGGGTGTACTGAGGGTTGTTTTAAAAAATATTGTTTTCCTCTCCCCCATGCGAATGCGAGTACACTTCATTTGAATATTACCTTACTTATCGCTAAGACCATTAGCGTTATTAGTACATAAGCGTATAACCCGAACGGGTTGTAAGAAGCGATGCTGAAAAAAACATAAAAAATATAGGTATATATATTTATATAAGCGCCTATTATTTTATATAGAAATATTTTTTAAATATATTATTATTACTATTTATTCAGACCCTTAACACGTGCTTGTACCTGAAATGTGTTGATTGAAAGGTTATTTGGCCATTCTTATCTTGCATAAATAGCGTTAATTGAAATTTATGCTCTGGAATGTAATACAAATCTTTTAAAGTGCTATAAGGCGAAAAAGAAATGTGTCTTTAACACGACAGAATGTCACTAAGCATCGATTTTAAATACTAAGGCCCAATATTACAATGTCACGTTAAAGTCCTCGTAACTTAACCATTTGTAAAGCCTAACCGTTGGTTAAACTTAGCGTTGCGTTTTACAATACTATTTTTATGTGCGCGTTAAATTACGGATAGGTGCCTTCCATTAGTTCTTAGCGTTAACTTTCTCGGAGCGCTAGATTTGTGTCAAAGCTTTTGATTGGCCTAACTTGACCATATAGAATATAACTAAGTCATTACAACGTCTATGGAATTGTTATGAAAAAACTAATCAAAACGAGTTCAATTCATCAAATTTGTTGATGTTATCTGCTATATTTTATTGTATTTATTTTCCTGCTAAAATGTATGTTGAGAATCATAAACGCGAACGAAGTGTAAATTTTAGCTAAGAAGAGGAAATGTTGCTGATTGAATTAATTAATCAAAGTCATCATAATCATACAATAAATCAGCCATTTCATAATATAAATAAAAGTAACCTCACTTTAATAATAACAACAATTGCCTTGAAAACAATATGGCGGAGTGTTTAACGTTGTTAATGTGGACGTTATGTTTGCTAACCGGAAGGTAGACCTAGCGTTTACTTTACGAGCACATTTACGTGAACATTAGCGCTAACCAAACATTGTAAAATCAAAAGTAGTGGTCGTTAACGCTTAACCTCATGTTAAGCCCTAACGAATAGAATAACATGACATTGTAAAACTGGGCCTAAGAGTTCCTTTAACGTCTGAGTGAACTGGGATAGTTGATCGTACGGCTTGAAAAAATTAACTGTCCTAATTTATTAACATTAATCAATTTAAAAACATTCCTTATAAAAAAAGGTTATTTATATTAAGCAAACCTTTATTTGTATGAATTTTAAATTTAATAAATATATCATTATTTTATTTTCAGAAACACACGCTCTGTTTACTTGGTTGGCTTTTCACCATCGTTGTTTTTTCGTTCCCTGAAGCTGGACTGGTTTTGTTTATGAGTCTACATTATTGGGTAAGTTTCTAAAATTGTTTATTATAAGTTCATGAAAATAATAAAATGATTGTGTGTTCCTATCCACCTACACCACCCCAACCCCTTCTCCTCCCATATGCAATGTTGATGCTAGTAAAAATCAAAGCATTTCTCCTAATAGTACATTTTTTATCGTTTCTACCTCCTTTATGGACATTAAAAATTCCATAGTGATTCTACTTTAGTGTTTTATTTAATATCATCCTACTCACTTAATAGACAGACACCTTTAAAATTTTATAAAAAGAGGAATAGGAAATAACTAACTTATTTGTAAAAAAAACCCGGACACCCGAAACTAAGTCAGTGGCATTATTTATACAGTTAGTAAAAAATAAGCTCTAGCCTCTCAAAAGGAGGTGGATCTAATAATTATTGAAATTTAGCTTCCATAGTTAAAGTGAGACACAGACAGTTGGTCAGTATTGAACTCCAACCTTTTTATTCAAAGTGAGACACATACAGTTGGTCTGTATTGAACTCCAACCTTTTTATTCAAAGTGAGACACATACAGTTGGTCTGTATTGAACTCCAACCTTTTTTATTCAAAGTGAGACACATACAGTTGGTCTGTATTGAACTCCAACCTTTTTATTCAAAGTGAGACACATACAGTTGGTCTGTATTGAACTCCAACCTTTTTTATTCAAAGTGAGACACATACAGTTGGTCTGTATTGAACTCCAACCTTTTTATTCAAAGTGAGACACATACAGTTGGTCTGAATTGAACTCCAACCTTTTTATTCAAAGTGAGACACATACAGTTGGTCTGTATTGAACTCCTACCGGTCAATTTAATACCATATTAAGACAATACCTATTAGAAAGAAGACAAAGTTAATTAATGGAGTTGCTGATAAAAAATGACACGTAATTTTGTAACTATAATAAAGGTTTATCGAAGTTATAACAAACATAAATAAAATATCTTTGAATAATTATATAATTTTTACTATTGTATTTTAAGATTTGATTGCCTGGTGTAGACTCTTAATCATTATTTATTTATTTTAAATACAATTTTAACAAAATTACTATTTTAATAAAACAAACCATTTAGAGGGTATATATATATATACTATACATATATACCATATATATATGGTATATATAATATATACCATATATACCATATATATATGGTATATATAATATATACCATGGTATATATATATATGGTATATATAATATATACCATGGTATATATATATATATATACACAGAGTGATCCAAAAGTCGCGCAACCCTGTTTTTCCAAGGATATTTCTCTCAGAAGAACATAGAAAACAAACATGTTGTTTATATGTATGGCAACATTGTACTGTTGGCCGGGTGTAGTGAAGACCATGTGGCCTTTAGACATACACTAGGTCTAGCCAATTGAGTTAAAGTATTTGAAGGTGTAAGATGAGTTATTCACGAACAGAGCGATTATTCGTTTTGGAACATTATTTATAGGCCATGGAATGGTTTCATTTAAGTAGTTATGTAAACAGTCAGAACAGTAGGTTTTGGAGCTCTGAAAATCCATACGTTTTCCATGAGGTGCCTTTACACAGGCAAAATAATGGAGTGTAGTGTGCAATTTCACGTCGCAGGGTGGTAGGTCCTCTCTTCTTGAGAGAAACTGTTAATGCTGAACGTCACCAGGAATTTGTTGTGCAGTTTATTGCGTTATTGGAGGAAACATAACGGGGTTGCTGGTTTCAGCAAGATGGAGCCACTGCACACACAGCCAATTCCACCATGACAATGCTGGCTGGGTTTTTTTGGTGATCGTGGGATTTCTAAGGGTTTGTGGCCACCTCGTTTCCCAGACCTAACGCCACCTGATTTTTTTTCTGTGGGGATACTTAAAACAGACAGTGTATGCAAACAACCTTCGAAACTTGGCTTAACTTCAAACCAACATTGAGATGTGCATTGTAACCATTCCCCAGGCAATGATTCATTGTGTGTCTAGAAATATGGTTACGAGTGAATTAGTGCTACAGAGAAGGAGGATCACACTTTCAACACCTTCTTTGATTTTCTTATGGATTATGGTTTGATTTACACTAGATGTATATGTTATATGGCACAAAATATAAGTTTTTTCTTTGGGTTGTGTGACTTTTGGATCATCCTGCATATAACATAAATATAATATGTATGTAATATATATCTCATATATATTTTATATACATCCAGTAACGGTCGTTCTCATACTGGGGCACATGCGAAACTTTCAGGGGATACGCAAGCGGATCTCAAGGAAAAATTGTGAAATGACAAGAGAAACAAATGTGGTGGGGAATTATTGAGGCAACTGAGATTTTTTGTTTGTTTTATTAGCTAACATTTTTCATTTGGGGAAGTTTCATCGTGGGGGTACATTAGACTTTAAGTCATGACCCAATGGTACAATCTAAAAAAAAAGTTAGAGAACCACTAGTAGACAAAATAAAGTACGTGTTTTATATTAAAAAAAAGTCGTATCAAACCTAGTATTTGGGTTTAAGAAAATTGCGTACAGTCAAATTTTCATAGATAGGATCTTTTATAATAAACAAAACAAACTGGTAGCTACAGATAACCTAAACTGACGTATGAATACGAGAAAGAGAATCATTCAATTTTCTAGCTGTTAAATAAGACCCTTCCTGTGAAAATGGGACTGTATGAATACGTGTCGTATTGCATTTAAGTCTTTACGTTGTGATAAAGTAAGCAAGGCCCAAGTGGTTCCAAATTTATTTTAAATGAAGTCTTAAACACTCAAAACTACCCTCACGTAACCTATAACTATATTAGTAATATAGCATATAAATCAACACGAATGATCACTCCAAATTGACTTACGTTTGAATAAAAACAAAATGAAAACACTCATAAATATTTCAATAAATATTAATAATATGTTTTATATACTTACAGAAAGTAACTTCAACCAATGGATTGATGGAATTAACATATTGGGCTTGCCGGATATTTTGCAACGTAAGTTTTATTTTCCGAATTTTAAGAGTGATTTTATTGTTTAAGCAATAGTTAGTGTTAAATTATGATACAAAAATTGTTATTCATATTAAACAAGCAAAGTTAGGTGTGTGCATGTAAACTTGGTTCTGACTTGTAAGGCTGTCGGTTGGTCCCTAATTGGATACACTGGGAGTGATATTTCCACAGATTAATATCCTATGGTCTCCATGTAAATATGGAGATTTAAAATAAATAAATAAACTTTTACATTTAACTCATTTATTGACACTTGGGTTTACTAATATATTAATAATGAGCTGGTCATGTTTAATATCTCAGTCAGTTGTACTGAGGTTGGTTTTTACAAATTGGTTTTCCCCTCTCCCTCTATGCAAATTCGGGTAAACTTCCTGTAAATATAACCTTCCTAATTCCTAAAATCATTAGTGTAATTAGTAAATAAGTGTATACGCCAAACAGGTAGTAAGACGCATGGCTAAAAAATAAATTTTGAGTTAGTGATCAATTTAATATTGTAAGTTGTCTGACACCAAATCTAAGGTTCCTGGTCCGATTCTTGGTATAGCTGAAAAATTTAGCATGGGAAAAATGTGGGTGTCCCCTTTCACAGTGATGAATTAACGTCTGGGGGTTGGGTGATGTGTCTGTTCTAGATTTAAGTTAGTTCATAAGAAATGTGCTGAAAGTGCACAATAAACATCTCAATTTTTAAAAAAATTCATGTCATTGAAATAAAATATTCATTTGTACCATCAAATGTACTGTACCATAGCTATGAAATGTTTAATGCCCTACCAGAGAAGGGTAAGCCTACTTAAATTTGCAGAATCAAACACAGTGTCATAACATTTCCTCATTCGTTTGAAAAATCCTCCCCTACAAATTACACTTTAAGATAAAAATGTGTTTTTCATTAGCTATAATTTGTGTGCGTTTTCTTATCCTTTGTAGAAACATATTTTTATCATTGCCAGTGTTACTGTCAGTGATGTAGTGACTGACATTAATTTATTTACAGCAAACTATACTAATACTAATGTTTAATTGTTCTCAACAAAACATCAAATATTTTGAATTAGCAGGTACTTGAAAAAGTGATAATTTTTCTTAAAATATTTAATTTATGGACATTAAAATGGAATCTGCATACAATTGTGGTCAATTTGGTCACAATAATAAGATCTAAAAATTATAGCCATCAAAGCATTTACTCTATTCTCAGGAAGTGTAATTTGATGATAGGTGTTGCTTTATTTAGTCATTTTATTTATATATAATATGTAAAGCAGTAAGTAGAGCTCTACAGAAAAGAAAACCCACTTAACGATGATCTGGAAAACTGAAATTTGGCAGGAAGGAAGAGGAATTACCCCATATAACCATAAAAATCTAAAAATGAGAGATTTAAATATGGAGTATTCGGAATAGGTGGGGGCTATATTTATGGGGAAAAAATTAGGTGAGGTAGAAAATAAAAATTTAGCGGAAAGGAACAGTTCCAAATAACCATAACAAGTAGATGGATCGGCGTATGGGAACAGCACTGCGATTGGCTGCTATTTATAGCACTGTCTCCGTACAGCACTGTGATTGGCTGTTATTTATAGCACTGGCTGAGTAAAGTGCTTTCCCCTCCTTCCTTTAAGTTTGACCACCTTTCCACATTCATGAGAAAATTTCCCCTCCATTTTCCCTCTAGTTATTTTCATGATGACATTGGGTTAACGACCTGTTATCCTCCTTCAATGTTGCAAAAGTTTATTTCTGGAATTTTTTTGCGTTGGTCTTTTATGTGGCAATGGGTTTTTCCATGGGGACTCAGATCTGGTCCAAGTTTGATGGCTCGACGTATCTAGACAGGAATAGATCGTGACCTTGAAACTGGTAGCTAGTATATGAGGTCATTGACCCTGGCAAACCCTTCCCCCCTTCACCCTTCTCTGTGGCAATAGGATTTTCCGATGAAGTCATCACTCTGTCACAGCCCTGATGCCTCATAAATGTTGCCAATTTGGTGGCTCAACAAGACAAGTTGCCTCGATCTGTGTGATGTCATCATTGCGTGTGATGTCGCAACACTACCCTTTTATGTGGTAATGGGTTTTCCCTGATGACTCATACCTGGCGCCAGTTAGGTGGCTTGACAAGACAAGTCGAGACAGGAATAGAGCACAACATTGAATGATGACACAACCCTCCCCTTCTTTGTGGCAATGGGTTTTCCCTGATGACTTATACCTGGTGCCAGTTTGGTGGCTCGACAATACAAGCCGAGACAGGAATAGATCGTGCCCTTGAAATTGTGAGCTAGTACAAGAGGTAATTGACCCTGTTCATGCTTGGTGCCAATTTGGTGGCTTGACAAGTCGAGACTCTTATCTGGTTACCCTACGTGTAAGGGACAAACAGGTTTTGCGTGAATAAAAAGCGATATTACAAACATATTTATTGTACATTAAAGGTTTCACAGACATACATAATATTTATTATACACTTTTACAGGAATGACGCATATATTTGTTCATACATTTTTCTATAGTGTATCTTAGAAATGTTAGTAAAATTGTTTGTAGTTCACAATCCAGCATGTAATAGTCCAAACCGACGACTTGAGATTTATAGTAGGTATCACTGATAAGATCTAGGTTTCTGATTTACGTTTCCATCGTAGGCTGCTTGAGATTGATAACATCCGCTGATTCTGTTAGCGTGCCACATACATCCCCGACGAGAGTGTCAATTAAATCGTTGCAATATCGTGCGACGGGTGTCAACCACGTATCCCATCGGTCGACGATGATGTTGATGAGTTCCCACACCTCAAAAAGATGCGCCAGATAGGTGCTAGATAGGTGTCCTGTTTGAGTCCTGCGTCTTGTTTATCGCTGATGACGACCATGTGGTCACCACTCATGCGTCTCAGAGAGATTTCATGGTTAGTCAGACTAATCTTCTGAGGAGGTTGCGTGTTTTTTTTAAACTGTGATATGACCGACTTGTAGTTTACTAGTTCTTGCTACTCTGTATGGTTAAACACCACACAATTCCCTTCACATTTTTCTTGCTGGTTATAGGGCGTAAAGATGTTCTTGACACCTATGCTGATGATGACTCGTTTGGCGTCGACTTCATACAGTGGAAACAAAGTGTTGAAAATACTGGTGATGTCAAGCTGCTTTACTAGCTTTGCTTTGCGTATGCAAACGTTTTGACCTTCCATGATGTTTTATCGTTTCGATGACTGTCATGATTATCGCCAGCACGCCGTCTGTACGCTCCTTTTATAGGGGAAGATAAGGCGCAAGCTGATTGGACGCAGCCTCTTGAGGGGTGGCAGTATTCTACCGTCATGAAAAATTGTTGTAATATCTCAACAACTTAGTGTCGTGGCTGTATGATTGGTGGTCGAGAATAGGGTTAGTAAAGTTTTCATTGGAATGTTCTGGGCGCGATAGAGAGAAGGTAGATGTGGCAGTAATGGCTGCAAACGTATAAGGCTATGCTTTGAAGTTGTATCGTGTTATGAGACGTGCGGGAAGTGTTTTTGAGTATAAATACCAGATGTGACTTTATAAGGGGTGGCAAACCATATCTGTCAAAATATTCTCCTATGCCGTTCTTGTCGATAAAGATGGTGACCCATTGCGTCCCAAGCTTGTGTGTGGATCCGTGTTTATAACGAGAGTGGCAGGTCACGCTATTCTTGTGGGTAGGTGATCCGCATGGAAAACACCCGACCGTACAGAACGGAACCACGGCTTTGTTTTCAGCACACGTCTTATGGTGTGCGTGTTCATCTTAAATCATCCAATCTTGAAGTCCCCAAACTATGCAGGCTGAACAGAAATTCCATACAGAACTATGTACCCTGCACATGGTGCGGTCCAATTTAAGTATTTTCAAAGACGAACACCCTATGTCGTACAGGTCTACGACAGACATAGGCGTGTATTTGGCTAGAAACTTTTTATTTTCTAACCTCTTGACGTAGTCGGTTTCTGCACGCGTTGGGGCACGGGATATGAGGGATTCAAGCAGGCTGTAATCCACATCACCACTATTCCGGGAATACCGTTTTGTTTGTTGACGATATAGTCGGCTTGCTTTTTAGCAGCGGCTAAAAGTTCCTCGATGGCGTATGGGGGTTGTAACACCCAATGTGAGGTAATGTACCACATACAGATAAAACACTAAGTTCCTTGATGATAAACTCTTTGCTGTCATCGATGAAGCTCTATAATGACATACATGATTTAAATGACGGGGTTAAGGGGCAGGAACTCGCTTATATTAACTCCTAAAATCAGTCACGACAATTCTGTCCTTGTCGTTGGTGATGATTTTGGCAAACTCCCCGTGCAATATGCAGTTGACGGTTTCGAGGAGAGCTCTGGTGAAGGTCACTTCGAAGCTCAGAGAGCCATGCCGCGTCAAATATCCAATGTGATGTCATATGGGCGGACAGATTAGCATTTCGATAAAAAAAAGCTAGAAATCAAAGGATTGATTAGCTCCTAGCTAGCAGCGATATAACAATTAAAATAAACCAATTCTGGCAGCATAGCT
The DNA here is from genome assembly GCA_902151425.1 of Timema shepardi. Taxonomy (NCBI): domain Eukaryota; kingdom Metazoa; phylum Arthropoda; class Insecta; order Phasmatodea; family Timematidae; genus Timema; species Timema shepardi. Next base: position 148,224 of record CABFVX010000409.1, read on the forward strand.
TGGTGAAAAGTGATAATATTTGTAAAATCATTATTATTATTATTATTATTCAAAATGTTTCTGTAACAAAGTATATTATTTATTTTCTTTGTTGAGCTGTAAGTCTCTTCTACCCAAACTATTTACGTAAGAATGTTTGTTAGTTCGTTTATCTTATTTTATGATCGTGCTTGGGTAAATATTGCGTTGTTAATGGGTTGCGTTTGTTAGTGCACTAAATTTGTGAAGAAGATAATATTTGGTCTGAAATATCAAATTTATTAACTACCATAATTTGTTTGTGATTGCCATAGCTATCTCAAGATTGTACAGTACAACGAGGAATTATAAATAGTGGGCAGTCGGATGTCGAACGTTTTAATTTGATAGAGTTTAAATTCTGCTTAAAAGTGCGAAGAATGGGTTCAACTACTTGTTACCTATTAGAACAAATTTTTACACAAATTATACATTTTAATTTTAGCTTGTAACATCTAGAAAACCCACAAAATCCAATTTACATCGATAGAGCTTAGTTAATTATTTTCATCACAAGCAATTCTTTTTGTTCTCATCAGTTTATAACTTTTTACTTACTGTATTGTCCATGTATATTTTAGGATTTATTCGTATATTTTTAAGTTGAAGATAAAGAAATTTCCCTTTCAGCTCCTTAATATATAAATACTTTACGTTAAACAAAGTACTTTTTTTTGATCGCCGTTTCTTAATAGTTCTGAATTATACGCATACATTAATTACGTTAATGTAAGAGGGATAAGAAAGTTAGAATTTGTTATAAAATGCACCAGAATTTCCGTAGAAGGAAAGTGGGAAACCAATTAGGAAATATCACCCTCAATACACTCGACCGGGATTCTAACCCCGATTTCCTCGTCACCGACACTTCAGTATAACACGAGAGTTAAGTGTAAGACCATGTGACCATCTATGTGGGTAGCTGGCTACTTGAAATATTTACGTAACACAACAGCTAAAAGAGAATAAACTAAAATCGTTTGGTAAAATACTGATTACAAAACTAGCATTTTTTGTGCAAGTAATCAAAATTCTAAATGAACTAGGATCCCACCAAAAAAAGTTTTTTTTTCCTCCAAATGATGTAGCTTTTTATAATAATTAATTTAATTTAGCCTTTACTTTTTTTAACGCGTCTATTCTACAGAAACATAACAAATGGTATATCACTTTAAAATAAAATCCCCTTTTGAGGCTAAAAATCAAGTGGCTGACATAAAAACAATCAAAATTATAAAACAAATATGTAATTATGTTATATTATGTTATATATGGCATTGGTCGTGATTTATGAAAGCCAGATCGGTTCTGGGAGGATGATGGAGGGTTACGTCACACAATTTGTCATTATTAGTAGAATCTTTAACAAATACCCTATTATCTTTACTAAAACTTGATGAAAAACGCAAAGCACGCAGTATTATAGAAACTATAGAATGCATGTTAATAATAATATTAATTGTCAATCCAAACCTATATTAAACCCACATAGAAAGCCATTTCCAAAATTGTTTTTCAAATGCTGATAATATTAACAATCTATGACCTACAGTTAAATTCAAAATTACACCCACAGAATATGATTAAAAATAGTTCTCGAACCCTCCAAGAAATTCAATATTCATTGCTTCCATTTGTATCTATACTTAATTTTAGTATAATATAAAGGTTTAGGTCTACTTTTCAATATCTACAATAGTGATTTAATTAAATTTAATATGATTAAATAAACAATTTAATTCATGTTTTGTTTTCGAATTACTATAGAAAGTTCAATCTTTCCTTCTGTTTTGCATTTTATCTGGGATATTTTCTATTAAATAATGAAACAAAGAATATGTTTATATTAGTATTGTCTTGTTTTCACAGGCTGCTGGAATTATATGTGTTCAATCTTTGTACTCTAAGTGGAAGGAAGAAATTAGTGTTAATAAAAGACTCCATGAATTAAATATGGTAAGTAATTATATTTATACTTGTAGTTAACATTTTAATTAGGAATAGCCCTTTAATAAACCACCCACAGTGTTTATTTTACTATCATTTTGTATTAATTTTGGTTACCCCTACATAGCTGCAAAATAATCGAGAGAGAATATTTTGAAAAAACTAAGCCTATTCTCATGAATAGATATACAGTAATAACCATAAAAATAATAACTTTAATTGGGCATGTATTCCTAATAAAGTCAGTCATATACATATCTTGGTTAGTTATGTTCTTTTTAACTTTTAACACATTGGTTAATAACGGTTTATTAAAAATCGATGAAAATTTTGGCTTAAAGGAAATGCAACAACATAAACGTGGAGAGATGATAATTAAATTACATTGAAAAACACTTGTGCAAAAAATAACCTCATTGTACCCAGTAAGGATTTGAACACAGACTTCTTCAACGGGTATTAGGCGCAATGTGAATAAAATCACCTAGTAGCCCATAAGGATCCTTTCAGGCATGGAGTACAATAGCATATGCACTCCGTTTATCCTGAAAGGTACTACTACCTTTCTTGGTTTCACTATGGTGTAGCTTTTTAGATTGATATACATAGTATAGTCAGTCAAGCTACGACTAGTGTGAACGGAGTGAAAGATAAAATCGATCTTATCTTGATTAATTACACTGTTCACTTCTTATACGCTTCACCATAGTGGAATCATATGAAATAAGTTTTCTACCTTACAGGGTGAACAAAGGCTACATTACATCACACAAATTTTTATATATTAGAGTTCTTGTTAAAATAAAGGCGTTATAGAATTTATCATAAATATTCATAATATACTCTTAGTTTATGCTGATAACTAGCTATCTATCCTTAGGCTTACTTGTCTCCACTTTATTTTATCTTACGAGTTAGGCCCACAACGTAATCATTTATGGTACCGGTAAGACTACATTTAATGACAAAATAATTTTACTGTAAATATTATAAATAGATTTTTGAAATAAGTGCTGCTATCTCTATAAATAGCTAAGAACTCAAACAATAAATAGTAAGATGGATAACAACGCCAACGATATTGCTCTTTAGCTTTCTGTTATGTTATTATAATAGTTATTTTAAGCATTCAGGTCTTTATTTGCTGTATAAAAGTAATATAAGACTCCATAAAACATTGATCTTTTAAATATACATAAGTAATTTAAATTTTCAAACTTATTAGTTGTAGTATATTTCGATATAATATACACTTTATATTATATAAAGGGCAAGTGAAAAATATTAAAATGTTATTTCGATGTTATTTAAAACATGGGTAACGGGCTTGGGAATAACTTTTTTCATATAATAAACAAGGTCTGAATCAGACATTTTGACTTTAGAATAAATACCTTTCTTAGGAATTTTCAGAATAATCATTTTAAATTATAACGTGTGTGAAAAAATAACCGTTATGGAATTGTTTTATTGGCTTTTCAATCATTTTTTTTTATTTATGAAATAAATTATTTCAAATTATTTAGCTAATAAAACTACTAATAAGCTGTGATAGAGTACTGTTGTCTAAAACTAAATAAACTAAATTAAAAATAATATAGCGTAAAACACAGAGATAAAGATTAAAATAAAGGAAATTTATTCTTTGTCACTCATACGCTTCTATGGCTCAGGATGTATATAAGGGAGATCTTTAATAAGTGCATTTAAACAATCCTAAAGATAAATGATTATATTAAATTATTGGTTAGTTGACCATATTAAGTTGATAAAATAATAGTACAGTAAAATCTATTGCTAAATAAAGTTATGAATGTTTTGACTTTTATTTGAAGGTTCCTGTTCTACCAGATATACGAAGGAAAGGAGGCTCACCATCAACTGACGATCCTTTGAAAAATGAAAGTTTATCTTATGCTGGTTGTCAAAACAAAGGATTTGAAAACTCATACCAGAAAGAAAATATTGTTTCATCAACGTTACCAAGGGCTAGAAGGTAAACTGTTTAAGTCATTTAAATGGTGGGGTAAACGGATTTTTGAATTATAAATAACATATTTTAAACCCCATTGTTTTATGTAAAAAAAGGGAAAACCCTAATTTGTTATCCCCAGATATAATATGTCAACCAAGCAAGAGAGAGAAAGTGCAATTTACATTTTAGTAAAATATACAAATATGATCCGAGTAGTCTAAGTACTTAACCCTTCTTTCCCTTCTGAAAAATTACAAAAATAGTTATGCTTAGCAATAACAAATCAAGGGTTAGTGATTTACTGTAAGGTGGACCAAGCCACTGTTTGTAAAACATGAGGCCCAATACATAAATCGGTACGTGTATATATATCATTGTGCTCCTAGGTTTGAAAAAGTTTTAAGATTAAATTACGTGCCTCAGTGGCGTAGTTGGCTAACGCGCTGGTCGTGTTGAGCTCAACTGCTGAGGACGGGGAGATCGAGCTTCGAATCTTGGTCAGGTGAATTGGAGGGGGGGTTCCTAAATGGTTTTCCACTCTCCCTCCACGCTAATGTGGGTTCACTTCCTCTAATTCACCTTTCCCAATTCCTATTCCATTAGTACTTAAAGCGTATAACCCGAACGGGTAGTAAGACGCAGTGTTAAATATTATTATTATAAGATTAAATTCATCGGTGACTACGATGATAACTTTATCAAAATGTTTAGTGCTGTAATTATGCACAAATATTAATTTGGTTTGGACCGCCAACCCTACTCTTCATTAAAATTTGTATTGGTGGTCCCTTTATTTTAATGGATTATTAGTAGCATACTCTCTAACAAGACGTGTATTAATCACAACTTGTGAATGTGTGTAATGTTAGGCCTCCACCGTGGTTCGGATTCCAAGTTAAACTGTAGGTCCTACATTTCATCTCACAATCACCCTACCATTACACATTAGCGTAAGTGCGTATAACCCGAACGGGTAGTAAAACGCGGTGCTAATAATAATAATAATAATAATAATAATAATAATAATAATAATAATAATAATAATAATAATAATAATGGTAGCATATTGTCAATTTAATAATAATCAAATATATATATATATATATATATTAAACTTCTTTAACCTAGTTGTCAGAGTTCCTGGCTATATATCCGGAAGTCATACGTTCAATCCCCGTCGCTTCCAACATTTATCTTTGAAGCAGTGGGTCTGGAACAGGATCAAATTCAGCCTCATGAGGACAAATGAGGAGCTACTTGAATAAATAGGTAGCAGCTCCGGTTTATAAATTTTAGATTAACAGCCAGAGCTCTCGTTGTGCTGACCACATGACACCCTATATCAGCAAATGTTGGCACTATTATCTCTAATGGGGGCGGTCGCTCGGTCGGTATAGCTCGCTACCATGGAGTTTAAAAAAAATATTTTACATCCAGTGTTTATATGAGTGAAGGGATGTAAAATATATTTTATCTATTTATAACTACGCAAAATTTTATTATCTATACAGTTGCGTGTTCAATGCAAATGATTGATTCTTTTATTTAAAAAAGTATCCAAACTATAATAAAGGTTTAAAGTATTAGTAGAGATAAATATTATAACTGAATCATTTCTAATAACAAGAATATTCCACAGAGGGGAAGAAAAATGATTAAAGGATGCTCAGTTGCTAATAATTTAGATTCAGCTACGAATTTTACATCATGCCATGTTTGCTTGGGTCCTGAAACAATCTTTTTAACTATGCATATAATATATTACCAGTTTTTAAAAATAAGTTTAGTTTGAAGTTTTTCCTCTTTTATAATGGAAATAAGAAACCCGCACAACGTAGTATATTTTTTACAGAATGTCTTATTACCAATCCAAGACATCCACTTAACTACGTACTAATATGAAACAAAGTTGATCAATTTAAGACTTTTTATTGAAACAATTTATCATTACCTAAAAAACCATAAAAAAAAGTACAACAGGAGAATCATCTAGCAAATATTGAAATCAATTTGTGAATTCATAGGAAACACATGGATTTTACGTAGAAGAAAATCGCTGTTTCGTTTTTGATTTAAATGTTAGGCTTTCATCAAAGATATTTTTACTAAATTGATTTAGTTATTTACTGCACCAAATTATATAAAAATTATTTAAAATAATTGTATAATACCAATTATTTTTTGTAGCTAGCATGGAAGTAAAAACCCATAGCAGTTTACAATCAATTGAGTTATAGATGGGGAACATTAAATATATAAAACCATTGTGGGATTAAGGCTATTTATTTAAAAACCGGGATTCATCACTTTTTCTAATACAGCGTGAAAGGTCTTCAAATACTTTGGTATGATAATTTTTTGTTTCATGTTTCATACAAAAATGTGGGAGGAACCTCTTGTGTCAAAAATGTCTCGATCAATAAAACTTGTTCAGTATTATGTTATCGTGTGACTTATAGCGTCAAATAAATGCACTGATNAGACTTGTTCATCTGTATGCAGGAACAATACCTGGCGGGTCACTTCCAAAGCGATTAAAATCCATCACACCTTTCAACACTTGGCATTCTGATCCTACAACTAACAGTCAGTTCAATGCCTGCACGTTTGACGAAATGTTTGCTGTTAGTGTTCGTTCTCCATTTGACCCTTCTCTTAATGGATTAGAGAATTCAAAATTAAACAAAGGTTTACGTTTCAATAGAACACAATCATTACTAGATCTTCGGAAAGAAGAATTTAACTGTCGTGATAAACTATATTCAGTTCCGGTCAAGGGTATCAATTATCTTACAACAAACCAAATTGTGCATAGACATTGTGCACCATTATTTGGTGCGAGAAGAGCGCTATCAATGGATGAGCTTTACGGTTACTTGAGGCATGAAAAACCTATTTTTCCAATACATATATTGTATGGTGAATCACAATCTAGTCTAGCTCGTAACAGCCGAAGATCATTAGCTTCATCCGATGACCTGCAAAAGTATCGTGATATTGCATTGTGAAATTGTATAAACATGTTTTTATCAGGATATATATATATATATATAATATGTATAAAAAGACAATGAAATAAACAGGCTTGTTATAATATGGAAAACAAAATGGTTGTATATATTTACAATATGAATGTTTGTAGGAAGAGCCTTTTTTTTAAACGCAAACATATTTTTTTTTGTGATCAACATTGATAACATTTTACTACACAGCGTTATAGTGTTGCTATAAAGTGTTGAATTTTTAGGCTTTGATACTATTTATTAAAAATTACAAATGCAGATCACTTGACTTTACGTATGAATACTTGAAAGTATATTTAGTAGCATTTCTAACTCTCAGAAAATGTTCGTCCTATGAACATTAGATTGTGTGTGTATATATACAACAAATCTCGGGAATATAACAAAAAACATTGTTTTAGTTAGTACGCTGAGGTTTAATTGTTATTTTGAATTTGAAAAATAATTTGTTTATCTTTCTTTTGTCAAACATGTTAAGCTTGTATGATGCGTTTTTAATTAATTATTCTCATATTAATTAAATTAGAAGATGTTATATCTGAGTTCCCTCAGACATTCATTTATTCATTCATTCATTTCAAAATAGGGCTATAGATAAAGTAATGAACGAAAATAAAAGTAGATACCTTAATAATTATTTTCGTGTTGTCAGAGAGTCCATTTCTAAGAGATTACAGAATAAGCACACAATTACTAGGAAATAGATCAATAGCTTTTTTTTTCGTATTCCTTGATACAATTGGAAAAACTTTCCCTCAGTTAAAATCATCTTATTTGCTTAATTTTTTTTCCCCTCTCTCAATGTTTTCTGTGATGGTTCGATAAAAATACTTTTATTTTTATATCATTTTAGTATTTTTAAAGTTTACTTGATATTTAGTACTAAACGAGTGCTCTACAATGTAAGATAAATTACAGTGATGAGCATTCAACTACTTGTTTAGGCTACTTGCTATACACATAGCTAGACTAAAATAGTTTATAGTATGACGTCACCACACGTTCTTAGCCCGGAACATACTGTGTGTAACGTTAGAAGGCAGGACATGCGGGTTCTACGCTCCGAATTCCACGCGAACAGGACAAGGTTTTTTTTTATATACAAACTTGTATTCCTCTTCTCGACTATGGAGGTTCTTTGGAGTTAACAGTTTACAGAAAAGTCCTACACATTTATCCTATGTCTTAACGTGGACTCCAATTTGTTTTCGAGAAAGCAACTCATGATTTTGTTGTTTAATAAAATTAATGGGTCAAACTTAATAAGGGGATTAAATTGGCAACACTGTGGCTGGTGCAGACAACGAGTCTGAAGGTTATATGGAGGATTTAGTATTTTAAATTCAAGTTGATGAATAACAAATCATGACGTACAGTACGTGTGTATATAAGGGCTATGTTAATTATACATATTTATTCAGAATTTAATGTTGTGTCAACAAGAAGGTTAATCACCTGCAGATTTTGCTGCCGAATTAAAAAAGCTTACACGTTATTGAAGTTTCCAACTTATTGGTTTACGTTCTTAAGATTTAAAGTCGAGCTTGATGGAACTTAAATTGGTTAATTTTGGTGCTGCCATTGAATTTACTAGTTATCTGTCTATTTTACGTATGTATGCTCTACAAGATGTTAACTGTAACGAAAATATCAATATAGTTTAGACAAAGAGCCTGAATAATACTATAAAAATTTAGTAGAGAAAAAATACGTTACGTAGGCCTACATCGTAATTTAACAAATCACAAATCTTCTAAATGCTGTTACCATAGTGGTATTGCCGTATTTGAAGAGTCAAGCGTGATATGAGTCCTGCGTGCGTGAAAAAGGCCAACACCAACATTTCTAATCCAGATAATATTCTAGTTATTTCAAAGAAAAATGTGCTTTAAACCAAATATTTTCAGATGATCAAACATATGATGGTGAACGTATCAATTTAAATCAAACTTCAAGTGTGTTCACTGATATTTATCATATTAGAGGTGCAATTAAACCTAATAAGATCACGGTATAATAAATGCAAAAATCTTCAAGAGCAAATTTCCGGATAAGGAAAGTTAACCCACTTCATTAAAATTGCCTACCTACACGGGCGCATAAACAGCATTATTGGGTAAATCCAAAGTTCTCGTTACTTATACCATTTGAATTTATACTTAGCAGAAGGGAATTTTGATAACGTATTGGGCCTTGAGTGGTTATGCGTCTTTAAGAAGAACCTGACCGAGCTTTTAGAAAATGTCAACGTTATTGATAGGGCAACTCCCAATAATGATAAAAAGTTGGAGGGTCTCTTAACAATTTCGGGGTGGTTTTGAAAGAAGGGTTGAGCAAAGTTAGAGGAGTGGAGGCTCAAATTAGTCTTAAACACCATACTGTGCCAATTTACAGAAAACATCGCAATGAGCCCTAATTTCTTGTTCCTTTGATGGAAGCAGACCTAGATCACGGGAAAAGAGAAGGTATTTGGTCCAAAGTTATTCACGTAGAATTTGATAGTCCAGTGGTTACTGCAACGAAGAGCGATGACACGGTCAGAATTTGTGGCGATTTGAAAAATATCATCAACCCTCAACTCTTCATCGAGGACCACCCCATTCCAAACATTTAAGGAATTCTTGTGAACATAGGAAATTGTTAATTCTATTCGAAATTTTATATCAGCCAGGCCTTTATTCATATCAATATCAAAGAAAGTTAAGTATCCCGATTGCCGGTAGTTGACTATTAATACTATAAAAGATTTTTATCAGTATATTCGACTTCCATTTTCCATTACTACTGCTCCTTCCATATAGCAGAGAACAATTAAGGGGATTATTATGCAAGCCATTTTAAAGGCGTGTATTTTCTTATTATTGTTTATGCTTTCAGCAGGTAAGTTGACATTAAACCTGTGAAAAATATAGCTTCTACCACAACGATTAAACTGCTACAAGTGTTTCCACTAATTTTGGTCTTCTCTGCGTCCTCGTTTAGGACAACGGTCCTCAATTTACCCGCACAGAATTCTCAAACTTCTGTTCTGAGCTTGGAATCAAACAAAGGTTGATAGCACCGTACCCCCAGGTACCAACGGCTTAGCATAGAGGTAGATACAAGCTTTCAAGGCATCTTTGAAAGCAGTTGTACTTAGTGCAAAAACAACAGTGCAGTGGTAACAAAGTTAGCCTATAGGACTCCTCACTCCACTACTTGACTCCCCCCTGCATCTCTCTTTCTGGGACGTAAAGTGAGGAGCCGCATCGACTTAGTGAAGCCTTTAGGTACACTAGCTATTCAGGGATATACTGAGGATCTTGAAAATGCCCCAAGAACCTTCAAGAAAGGATCAAACGTTGCTTTCCGTTCTTATAATTATCTTGGTAGGTAGTGGCTATTTGGAACAGTCACATACTAAAGGGATGCTTTGTATTATTTGATAAAACAAGGGGATTCCATCTATTTCCACCACTTATATCAGATGAGGCCAGTGAAGAATGAGCTTAGTAGCGAAAACAAGGATATCAACGGTAGCCAGGCCCCAGTTTCAAACCACAAACAGCATAGAATGTCACTAGCAATGTATTCATTGAAACCTACATTGCTACCAGCACCATTAACTTCACCCCTAAGAAAGGAGTCCCCAACTCAAGGGAAAAGGGTCAGCCCTCCCCAAGCAAGGATCTTGCCGTCAACTGTACCACTGCCCTTACTCTTCCCCGAAGAATAAGGCTGGTGCACAACAAACAATAAAATAGAATAATAAATATAGTGATTTTGCAGAGGGCTGTGAGGAATACAAACAAAAGTAAACAAGGCCAGTTTACTTATTTTCTCCTTGAACTCATACTCCAATTATATTGACGTCTTTAACAACAAGAAGGATGACCTAAGCAGGAATACTGGATTACGAAGAAATATGTCAATGATAACAATTTGTATTTTTATTGGTATTGAAAATAAACTTGAACAGAGTATATAAAAAAGAAGGTGATTTAGTTGTACAATTGGGATAGTTTACTATTCGTGAAGCTATTAGCATACGACATAATATAAAAAAAAGAACAATGGACTCTATAGGCCCGCAAGGCCAATGAGTTAATTGGTGAAAATATTACAATACAAAATCTGGCTATGCAAAACAAACTTACTCCTTACGAGTGATAACACAAATCTTTTGCCGTATGGGCCAATAAGTAAAAGGGGTCCATAATACAATTACTTATTACATTGTGTTGACAACATGAAACCTCCCATTGCCTGATGGGCATTCTGGATAAACA
>CABFVX010000409.1:160460-220446 GCA_902151425.1 Timema shepardi
CAATAAATGCTACACAACCAGTAGTCAGCCTTTGAACCTACTCCAGGAGACGAGGCAGCCCATTAACAAAGATACTCAATAGATGATCCAGCTCGACGGGCCGCATAATCAAGCAACCTGTAAGACCCAACCTCTGAGAGTAGGGGCGAGGCTTAGTTGGGGTAATTTCATGTCCCTTTTTTAAGCTAAGGGAATATGTTCAGGCTCAGTGGGGAGGAGTTTTATGAGTGTATTGGCAACACTGGGGCTGGTGCAGACGACGAGTCTTAAAGTTATATAGGGTATTTAGTGTTTTAAATTCAAATTGGTGATTAACTGATCATGACTTACGTGTGTGTATCAAGGTTATTTGATTTACACATAACTATTCAGAATTTAATGTTATGCTTAGTAGGCCTATATAATACTTCAAGTGTTGCTCTTTAATTAACATAACTCCACCAACACCGATCATGGGCCAGTGCAAATGCCTTAAAACAGACAATACGTTTCCAGGAACATCCAACAAAGTGGAAAGATAATAAATACATAAAGCTCAATGAAGGATAAGCCGAAAACCCAAAAAGGATGTCATGGTAGCAGATCAAACAAGTAGGTTTTTATGAAGGGACTACATGGGACCAACGACTGTTCCATGTTCTTCAAGGGTATGGCTGAGGATTGAATAATGTATAGGAATTATATCAGCAGTTTTGTGGCGAGAGTATGAGTGTATTATACCATTTATTTAAAATTACTCTTAGGACGCCCGATTGAGATCCGAAACCCTACCTCCCCAACACCAGTTATCTAGTTAATTGTGAAAGTGACGTTTTGGACCATACGTCCACCTGTGTGAATATTTACAATCTTGTTTTTAGTGTGTGTGTGTGTGTCGGATATTTCTTGAGACGTTTCTGAACAGTATAGCCTAATTCACAACTACAAGAAATTTAACAAACACTAGGAGATATTAAAAATAAATAATATTTTATTAGAACGAAGAAAGAGGCCAGTTCTATTTCAAAGTTTTAAATAAATTAAACTACCTATTATTTAAAAATATAATTATACAATTTAGATAGTGTTAACAGGACTGCCCATAGCAGACGTGGGACACTTGACAAACGTTGTTTGCAGGGCCCCCAGTTTTCTGCCATATTCCCCCTCCCCCCAACATAATTAAAAAACTTAATTTTTGTTTAATATTACTTCAGTATTTTGCACCTATATACCCATTTTCATGAAATTCCATAAAAGGTAAATACACGTAATAATTAATACTAGAAGCCATGATTTTATAAATATAAGGGTAGATTTCTCCTCAACCCTTTCTTCGATTTTCTTCCTCAATTATATTGATATGTATGAAGGTATACATAACAGCTTTGCTAAGTTTAAATTAAATCTGTCAATGCGTTCAAAAGTTATCATGAGACATCCACCACATACAGACAAATGCAAATCGGTGAAGTTAAAACAGAGAGTTCACTTCCCTCGTTCAATATATTAGTTATGTTTTTATTTGTTTTTGTACTCTGAGAAGATTTGATAGATTGCCTATACAGGGCGCCTTCTATACGAGCACTCAAGCAAATAGTTCTCACCCCAAATGTTTTCTTCCCTCTTGTCACCTAAGAAAGTGCGGGCCCCTCCAAATCGCGAGGCCCTATGCAGGTGCACCATTTTCCCTCCCCTAAGGGCGTAATTGAGTGTCAGCCTATCCTGAACAAAGAAAAGGGCTGTCATTGATCAGGATTAGATTATTGTTTTTCTATACGTGTTAACTCTTTTTAAATTTTGATATTTGTTTTTCAAACACAATATTTATATAGCTTTTTTTGCACCCATTCATAGTTAAAGCATCTGTGTTTTACATATCTGAGCTATCGTTCAAAAATTGGTATGAGACACCTTCCATTTCTTCATATTATTTTCCATAAAAGGGATTGGAACTAAACATGTTATATTGTATTTATAAATTTTATTCAATTATTGCTTATCCTATTCACTTATTTTTACTGTTTGGTTTGTATGAAAACGTGTAAAAATAGAAACTACCAATCTGTTGTTATTAACAAATTTGAAAATATGGGTTTGTAATATACTTTACAACTAAACTAAAATATTTTAAAATATGCCTCCAAATAAAAAAAAACTATTTTAATATTCTGAACTGAATTGTTACATTTTAAAATTTAAATTGTTGAAATTATGTGTGCTTGATATATTTTATAAAATGTAATTGTATGTTTGTAAATGTAATAACAATCATATCATGAAAAATTAAAACTTGGTCTAACCAAACTTTATTCTTCCATTTATTAGTGTCAAAAACTGATATATTTATGGTTAATATTATGTGTTTTATTTCTCTAACGCTTCATGTTCAAGCTATTCAATTTTAAAGCAGCATTAGGCCTAATAATTTAACTGTCAAATTAATTTAATCTGTTGAAAAATAACACCTGGACACAGGAATTGAACCCAGGACCTTTAACTTAGCACGCCATTGCTATATTAAACAGCTATTCAGGATTCCTTTCGTGCTCAGGTTAATTCTTAATTCATTGTTCACTGATAATATAAAGCTAAGTCTGTGATGGACGAGTGGAATCGTTCACTACATATTAGCGAAGAATATTATCCCACCCGCCTAGGTGGCGTGGTTAGCTATCTCGCTAGTTTCGTGTTGCGCTAGACTGCCTAGGACGGGGAGATCGAGGATCGAATCTCGCTCGGGTGAACTGGGTGTGGTTTTCTTAAATGGTTTTCTACTCTCCCTCCCTCAAATGTGGGTTCACTTCTCCTATATTCATCCTTCCCAATTCCTATAGCGTAATTAGTACTTAAGCGTATAGCCCGAATGGGTAGTAAGATGCGGTGCTAAGTATAATCGTATCGTGAGCTATCAGATACCACAGAGACAATACTTTTGTTCGCTTGTAGGTAGCTGATCGTTCCACACGTCCATCACAGACTCAGTCTTAAGCTATGAGTGAACAATGACCCTGAGTATGAGATAAATACTGGATAGCTAAGCCAAATATCCCAGGCTCGATTCCCGTGTCCAGGTGTCGTTTTTCAACTAAATAAATTGGTTGAGATTTAGTCCCATCCATACGGAGTACGGACAGTACCGTAATTACAATGATTTGCAATCTGTGTGTTGATATTTTTAAACGGTGCAAAGTTAACAGTGCTAAGTTCAAAAATTAAGGTAAGTTAATTTGGAAATATTACTAAAGTATTATGGATGAGGTAGGCTGAATTTAGGAGAAGTGTACCGCATTTGAGTAGAAAAATATTTAAAAAAAATTCTTAGTGCATTCAACCGGGATTTAAACCCCAAGCCCCTTGAATCGGTAGTCCAGCCTATGCGATAGTGAAGCCTTAGACCATTTGACCACCGAAGTTGGTAATATGTAAACATATTGTAAACAGGCACACAATTCTCTTTCAAAATGTTTTTAGATCTCTTTTACAATAAACATTGACTTTGAACGACCCGATTCGGTGGCCGCGTGGTCTAACGCGCAAATCTCGTGTTGGACGAGACTGCCGAAGACGGGAGATCGGGGATCGATCCCAGTCAGGTGCACACAAAAAAATTGACACTGAAACAAACGGAAAGTTGTAAATAACCAACAAGTATGGCTACTTCGATACAGCATCGTAAAATGATGTTATTTTCCCATTTAACTTATTGTTGACTCGCACTTTATTGAATAACTACTAAGATTTATCTGATTACCAAACCCTTCCTTCACCTCTGACAAGACATCTTGTGAATGTGAGGAATGCCAGGTCTCCACCGTGGTTCGGATTCCACGTTAAACTGTAGGTCCTCCATTTCATCTCACAATCACCCTACCATTACACATTAGCGTAAGTGCGTATAACCCGAACGGGTAGTAAGACGCGGTGCTAATAATAATAATAATAATAATAACTACTTTAGTGTCTTAGAACTATTCCAGTTTAAAAGTAGTTATTTGTCTAAAAATGTTTATGCTTTGATTTCCATTGATTCAAACAAATAGGGTGGGATTTGAAGGTAACTTTTTAAATACGAAGTAAAGTCGAAGTGAAGCTTGAATCTTGAGAAGAGAAGTCGAAGCCTAAATTGAAGATGAAGTTTTTTTTTGTCATATAACTTTATTTATAATTTTTAACTATCCATAGAATGTAGGAAGAGAAATGTTTATAGAAATAAAACAAGGAGCATCATATTATTTAATGCTGACAAATCTGCATTCATCTGTACTACGTTATAGATGTCACTTAATCACTGGTCAGTGTTAAAATGATTTTCAGTAGCTGTTTAAAAATGAATTATGTTGAAATATGTCATATTTAATTAAATATTTTAAATCAATTCATAATAATATATCGACGTTTTCTTCTTCCTTGGAAATCTTTCAAAGATGCGAAGGTTAATGTGTGTGTTGAAATTGAATTGAAGGAGATTTCAACTTCGACATTTTGAAGTTTCGCTCACCCCTAACCAATAAATACGATGCTTATCTTGGTATCATATCGATGTACTCATGTTAAGTAAATTAAACTCGTGAAATAAACCATTTAGTGGACACCTTGAATTGTTCATGTGATGTGGAAATAAGGTGACGTAAATGCACCGAGCTGGTAGTGGGGGAAGATGTAGGAAAGAAGGGGTTTTGTGAAGATGCGTCGTTTACCATGCTAGATATAAATAGAATGACTAAGACCCAAGAAATAAGCAGTTTGGTGTGGAGGACAGTGACGTTTCTAGCAACCAACTTGCTCTTTAACAAACCGTGCTTATTTATCATTTGTGTACTGTTAATATACTGTACAACTATTTAATGGTATTTTAACCCTCACACTGGAAGTGAAAGAGTAAGTTATTACAATTTTTTAGATATTTGTTGTATTACTAACAGGTATTTGCCTATAAATATGTGAAAATAATCAATAAATGCATCAACGCAATACAATTTCATTTACATTATCAATATATCCCTAGACATGCACGCAATGGGAAAGCTACTATCAGCATTTAAAAATATATCAATGACGTTTTATTCTATAATTTATACATATAATTTAGGTGATGGATTTCTTTGAGTTTTGTATCGTTCGGTTTATTAATATTTATTCTCTTAAACATTGATGTTAAATATTAATATATTTATAAAGTGATAATTTCATTTTAATAACATCAATCTTACGTCAAGCTTACAAAAAGCTAAATATAAGAGCTGTTGGGATTAGGTCATCTGTTGCAAAGGATAAACAAAATGACAGAACAATTTAAAAGATAAATAAATACTTAATATAAAAATTTGCTCACGGTGTCGTACTTCCCACCTGAGCTGAACGCACTAGTAACTGGTTAGGGATGAGGAAGGTAGGTTTATAGTAAATGTAAGTAACTGCGTTAAGAGAGAGAGAAAAACAACTATGCGGTGAGGGAGTGAGCTCGTTTGGATATTAAACCCCAAATATCAAACCATAATAAACTAGCTTGACGTCTAGACCGCGTGCCCACTGGTGCGGTTACTATGCATTAATTTACACTAGACAAAATAAATTAGTTATGTATCCGAAACCAAACGTAATTGAAATATTAGGCTTACTTTTATAGATATAACTTAGGATCGGAGATAAGCCTGCTCTGATTCTTTTAGGCTTACCTTTTTTTTATTTAAAAAAAAGTAAGACTTCGATATTAGTAAACTCATTAGAATGAGGGGGATAAGTACGGCAGTCTTTTATTTGTATTGGTCAACTTCCCATTTTCAAGCCTCTTAGTTTTAAATAAATAACAGATGTTCACATTTTACTTGTATTTAAAGTAACAATGCATCATCAGACTAAATGCAATTATTTGTTTGGTTTGTATTTATCAAATTCACAGTATGTATACTTTTTAACATTACTAATCCACACTATAAAGTATTATTAAATGTATTGTTGTGTTTATACTTTTATGTTCTAAAAAGAAATGTTTTATTATATTCCCTGTACAGGTGATAAATGAGTTATCATTTAATTCATAATCACCCAACCTGGCGGTTGTATTGTCTATACTGTCATTCTTGGGTTGGACAAGACTTTTAGTAATGTGGATATCGGGGTTCGAATCCTGGTCCGGTGTACTTAGGGTGTTTTTTTTCCTAAACTGTCTTTCAATTTCCCTATAGGCAAATGTAGGTACACTTACTATGAATTCATTCTCCCTCATCCCTCCCACATTAGCATAATTATATCATATGAAATAGTAGTAAAATAAAAATGGAGTTTATGCTCATCGCTGACGATTGTTCAAGATTTTTGTGTTTCTCAAATTTAAGATGACGCATTTTTAATTTTTAACACAATAATTTATTTCATGCCATGTTTCCTGTTCCTAACATCCGAATGAAGATCTAAGGCCATATGCCACCTCACATATATTATTGTGTCAAAATAATTTCCACGAGCAATTTTGCCACCTATACCCCTAATTATCAAATTGAAAACATTTAACATTTTTATCAGTGTTGTTTTATACGTATTGATGATTATATATCACAGCTGAAGATCACATGACCTGACGTATGAATACATTAAATACGATCTAGTAGCTTTTCTAGCTGTTTAGCTATATATATATACACACAAGACGCCTGTTACTCTAGCTAAGATGGAGCGTGCCTGTTTACAGAACTAATTAAAGTACGGTACCGGAATCGATTTTCGGGCAAGGCTGAAAACTTAACATTGGCTTTATTTCTGCTCTAAGCATTAGTTTTGTAAATTATGTTCTAATATAAGTAGTTGGTTGATTAAAATTTAAGTTAAATTCTCTTAATTAAATTTTTTTTGCAAGTATTGAAAGAGACAAACTCGTAAAAACACTTGATATAACCTCTCATAGGATTACGGTAATGATTAAAAAAAAAGTGTAAATAGTTGAAAATTATGTTCGGAGCTCCCTTATACACTGGCAACGTATTCGAGAACATATTTAAATGTTGCTGAATGTATCTAGTTAATTTAATGACACAAACACACTTTGACCACAACAGTTGTGTGAAGTGATGTGGAAAACCATTGAGGAAAATAGAGCCTCAGTAAACCCGGATGAGATTCGAACCCTGACCCCCCTGTCAATGGCAAGTCAGACCAGACAAGTTTGACGTTTCAGCCCACAAGAATCTCCGGTGCGTTTAGGCTAATAAACTACTTATCAAATTTCATGGTTCTAGATCAGGAATCCTCAACCCTATGCCCGCGGACGCCATGGCACCCACGGAGACTTTTGTGTCTGCCCGCTACTTTTTGATCACAGATGATAAGTTCTTGACTAATAGTTTTAATCTGTCACTTTTCCGACAGAAGTCAAGTTTGTGCTTATCTCTAGGTATGCTGTTCTTAAGAAGTTGGTGATTGAAAGTCCCCCTCTTTCCAATCCCTCTCTCTTATTTCTCTTTATTTACCGGCTCATTTACAAAGTTGACTTTTACTCAGAACTTCAATTCTAATAGTTTCAAGCTGTTTTGCTTTTTCCTAATCTCAAAGATCTACTTCTATCCATAATCCTCCCCACACTCACTAATTACATGCTAATACTTCCTATTTCCTTTGTAAATATCTTGACATGGGTCTACATAGCTTCTTTTTTTTCCCTGAATAAACACAGAATAAATATATATTTTAAAAATATACCTAAGCACCAAAATAGTGGTGAATAGTTAAAAGTTAAATATTTTCTTGCATCTTTATTTTGGTCTTGTTAAAAGGCTGACCTCTGAGCCTGGCGGCAGTTAGTAAATTTGCCTTGAAAATGTAATTGGTGCCCGCTGCACTACCGGTAATTTTGAATGTTCTCTAAGGTATAAAAAGGTTGGGGACCTTTGTTCTAGATGATCATAATCTGAAGAGTAATATTGGAAGAAAGAACAACATTTTCCGTTAATAGAGACTAAAAGTTATATACATATTTTGGCCTATATGAATAAATAGCAGAGGTACCTGGCGTTGCTTCAAACAGACAGAAGATACACTTTTATTTTTTTCCAACCCAATTTTTGATAAATTTACAAAATCCAATCAAAAATTTAAAATTCCATCTTTGAAGCGCACATGTTTGAGCACAATCGCTACTATTAATTTTAAAATTTCAGGCCTCTGCATGTGGTAGATATCGTTAAATGCTAATGACAGACAGACAGTCAAACAAACTCTTCATTTTAAACATATAGATAAAGGAATCTTTGGTAAAATAAGCGTTTTAAAACTTGATTATAATAGTTGATGTTTTCAGGGGCGCCCACAGGGGGCGCCAGGTGGGGAGTAGGGGGGGGGGGTGAATTGTCCCAACTGAGATTCTAAGGGTGTATACATATTTGAAGTAGGCTAATCCCGCCCAACCATGTTCTTAACTAGCCCTCAAACAGTGCACCAAGCCAAAAAACAGTTTTTTGCAGAATATAGCTAATAAACTAATTACTAGCGCCCGTCAACAGACCACCTGCTAGCTTAAGGGTTGATATTTTGGCGCATGCGTGAGCAACTTTAGCAGTATCTTCCATTAAATTCGTAAAGGTCAAGTGTCCACCCACAGATTCGGATAAATTTGAAATATATTTCTTATGTTGTATCTTATTTTCAGGAGACAAGGATTGCCTTAAAAAGAGTCTTTTGAGGCGCTTGAATTTAATATTAATTATTTCACACCCTCCAGACCACCCGGTTTCCCCCCCACCCCCCACCCCCGGAGAAAAATCCTGCGAACACCCTAGGATGTTTTGGTTTTCCATCGTGTATAACTGCACGTCTGTGCTAATACATTTTAACCACGCCAATGATATAGGAAAGAGGCAGGTTGAATTAAAAGAAAGTGTAGTCGCATTTTCTTAAAAGTAGAGTGGGAAACAATTAATGAAAAACCATACTTAGGTAATGTAACCGATTGAAATTTTAGTATCACTGGTATACCTCTTTAGTTGAGCCTGGCATCTAGACTGCCTACTTACCAATGAGGGTAAATAATCGTTTATTTGAATCATAAATATAACAGTCCTAAATTCACCGATGGTCTGAAGATAGAAATATTTTTAGGCTTTGTTATAAATATACATTTAAATGTGTTTGATGTATTGGACTTGTTTTATGAACGCTATTTATTATTTAATGATGTACAAAGTTAAAAGTAAAATTATATTAGGTTATTTCTTTAGTGGTCAGTTCTAATATTATCTTTGGCCTTTGAACATTGAATAAATTCAACATAACATTATTTACTAATTTTTGCTCGATTTTGGTCTAGCATTTCAATCCCTACTCTATAGATGTAGTGCTTAACAACAATGATTTTGGACGTACTAATTAAAAAAGTTTTATTAACTTTTATTCATATTTAATATCAATACAGGCATACCGTGACTTATTATAATTTTAAGTAAACAAAACCAACATAAAATTCATGGTTAATTTCCTACTCAGGAGAAAGGAACAAGACCTTTAGATCAACAGGCAGATGCTCTAGCGACTAATCTCTAGTAAGCTTTAAATGTAAATCGTCAAATCAAAATGTATGGATGCAATAAATATCAGTATCTACCCTTTAGTTTACTTTACATCCAGTACTGTTTCTAGCCTGTGACCTGAGTCCATTTATCATTCAAGTCATATATTTTCCACTGCCGGCTTGCAAGGTCTGTCGTAGCTACATATGCCTTATCTAACTTAAGACTAGGACAGGCACAACATCCAGTCCTCGGCCATTAATTTATAATTATGAAAGGATAACCCGAATTTCACCAGTGATAAATTTTCGGTCATGCTTAGAATAGAACCCGGGACCCTTAGCTCAGTAGACAGACATGCTATCGACTAAGCTAGGGTGTTTGATATCAGTATCTGTCCAGAAAAAAAAAACATACGAACAATTTTCAGACCAAACTAGAAATTACCAGGTTTTTTTCAATATTTTAAAAATACCGGTAGGTTACCTAAATATTTATAGATAGTGTACTCGTATTTAGAACAATATTGACTTGTATTTGGGAAACATAACGTTACAAAAGAGGTAAATTTTTGTATTTGCCTGCAAACACTTCCAATACTATCATTTCATTTATTTAAGTTGATTTGACTTATTGAAAATATTCTTGGGAAATACGCTTAAGTTTCAAGAATTTCTTCTTAACCAAAAATATATTAATCTATATTTAATTGTGTAGTATGAATGGAAAATAAATCTATGTTCCTGTGTTTTGGTTCAGTTTCCCAAAGTATTTTTTCCTTTAAGGATGTGCAAGATAGTTTTGAATTGTACGAGTACTTAATTATATTTTTTTTGTGAGGGGCATACTTAACACCCCCTTTTTTAAGTAAAACATTGTTTGGAACCATCCTTAACATTTTCAATGTTACATTAGCTACTTTAATGAAAGAATTGTGGTTTATTGAGGTTTTTTACTATTGCATATTTAATAAGTTAACGGCATTTTATAAAAGAAATAAAGAAATGTCTATTCTACAGCACATTTTTTCTAACAAATGGTTTCCTAACAAAAATATATACCTGTAAAAATTAATCGAAACTCGTTCAAACACCTTTTACAAAATCATATGTTCGTACTGGTTTTAACTTTGTTTTTGTATCAGCATGTTGAACTGAGGTCCTCTGCTCAGTGTGACGCACAAACAGTTAATTTTAAACTTGAAGGCCATGAACCAACTACGAACCACGCGAAGATAAAAAAAGAGGTTATGCCAGGACACAATCCGAATAGTCAAAATAGAGTATAAATATAAAACAACAACAAAACTGAGCTGTTTTCAGTAATGGTTGGGTGGAGGGGTGATGGGGTGAGGAGGATAATACGCATCAAAACAAAGGCTGCAAAGGAGACAAACCTGCTGTTAGATTTTCATAATAAGAGGACCCTTCTTCTAATGGCGACTATACCTACCCGCCAGTTTTACTTAATAAAACTAACTAGATCAGTTATAATGCATGAGGCTAAGAGGATTAACTGATTTACTAAGGGTGAATCAATTTATATTACATTCAATAAACTTAATACGGATTGTTATTATTATTATTATTATTATTATTATTATTATTATTATTATTATTATTATTAGCACCGCGTCTTACTACCCATTCGGGTTATACGCAAATACGGATTGTTATTGAGAGCACTAGGTAATAATATATATATAGTGATACATTTCGTCCATGTTTTGATTGTGTTTAATTTGTGCTCTGATTAGTTTTCATCATATATCACACACACAGTGGAATACTTTCAAGCACTTATACTGGGTGGAATAGGGGGGATAATCACTTAAATGTAGATTTCACTTACTTGATTATGTCTTCCTAGTTACGCTTCTTTTTCCCGTACCTCATTAAATCAAGTAATTAACAACCCTTGTGTTAAATATAGCGTATATATACATTCAACGAATATTGCTCATCTACGGTAGGAGTGTAAGTGGCAGCTAGCAGAAGGTTCTTTTTTGCAAACATTGATTGGAGGAATTATTAGAATCAATTAATAATACCTTCTATTTTTATATAGTACATATAGTATTACTAAAACTCCCTGCTGTCAGCCCGCAAGCGAGCATTATCGACCGAGCAGCCGCCGCATGTTGCCGAAAATAGTGCTAACATTTGTGGATAGAATTTGTCATGTGGTCAGCACAACAAAACCTCAGGCCATTAATGTCACTTTTCTAGACCGGATACTCTACTGCTGTATTCAAATAGATACTCTACTGCAGTGGAGGCTCGTGACCAAGAAAATGCCGTTGACCTCGGCTGGGTTTGAACCCACAAGCATCGGGTCCTGAGGCGAGCATTTTACCCCAAGACCATCGAGGTTGACATTCGCTTTCGTTTTATTTGAATGTGTTAATAATTCAGAATTCGCACATGGTGATCAAACAGATAGCACCAATCGTGCAGTGACCCCCAACAGAATAAAAACAAACAAGTTGAGGCTCTATAGTGTATCTGGTTGTTTAACTATTAAATCTATTAATAAACCTAACTAACTATATTCTTTCATATCTTTACAAAGTGAAATTACCCCTTTGGTGATATGATAGTTAATAAAGCATTTTATTGCAGAAGGGAGTGAAACGCAATTTATACTTCTTAAATATCAATATGCTAGAAATTAAAAGTTCAATTTATCAAAATTTTCATTTGTTTTAGTCGTTTGTAGCTAAGTTTTCACAAAATATTCAGTTGATTTTAATGTTACAAATATTACACAGTAACTTTATGCACGAGTATGATAGATGCCTACATCTTTTTTATATCATTTTAATATTTTCAGTAGAAATTTAATCAAATTAATATTTTACTATCTTTTACCTTAGTTTATTTAGTACAGGGAGACATAAATATTCAATGAATATGGCTTACAATTTGGTTTGTTATAACTCAATAATTTGTTTGCATTTCAAGGTGAAACCTGAATAAGAGTACAAAAAAAAAATGCCAACGGAATGCATTACTAACCCACTGCAAAGAGAGTTGGCAGATAGTATTATCCGCATGGTACCTCTAGATGAATTGCGTATTCTGCTAGCTTGTGGCGCTAAGGTTAATGAACCCGTCACACAAGGATTACGTCCCCTTCATTACGCAGTATGGCAACGCTACATGGAAGCAGCCAGACTATTGCTCGTCAGAGGAGGTGACGTCAACGCTAGAGATGAGTGTGGCTACTCAGCACTTCATCTCTCTGCAGAACATGGGTATTTATTTTTATTTTATTTTATTAGCAGCTTAATATATCTGGCTTACTAGTGTACAAGACTTAAAAAGGCATATCAAAATATAACATTACATTAAATTATTCTTGAAACTTAGTTCGTACTTTTGGTGTATGGGGATTAAAAATCACTGATGTTTTAATGGCCCAAATATTGTTTGTTTGAGTAATATATTATAAAAAATTAACCTCTAAAATTCTGTTAAAGCACCTAAATAAATTTGTATTCTTTGCTTCAATTTTTGATTGGTACCACTATTTACTGCGTTATCTGAGTCGAAATTTGTAATGCGGGATTGACGATAATCTGACTTTGTGTGACAAGTGACTCATACTCGTAAATTCTACAAAGACTTGTATGTGCACAGTAAAAGAAAGACCATCTCCTACCAGTCACTGTTTCAAATAATTAAATTAACTCTCAATACTACATAGATTTTGTCTTGAATAATTGGCATTATAAGATATTCCAAGCCTTTCTCAATTTACAGTACATACTGAACTCCGAATAATTAATATCCTAGAAAGCAACCTGAGATTCTGAAGTGGGATTAAAATATTAGCTTTCTTGAGACATCCAGGCATAGTGGGTAGAGCTAGTGATTTTGTGTTTTATACCACGGCAAATACTCTGTTCTTAGTTAATTAAAGCAGAGCTAGAATAAATTTAATATCACTTTACTGAAAGTATAGATTGTATTTCACTTTACTGGAAAGTAAACATATATCCATTTAAAACAATTGACATAAATTTACTTCAATTAACAGGTATACAGAGTTGGTAACGATGCTTCTCCATCAAGGTGCCCAAGTGGACTATCGTGAAAATACGGATGATCCGTTTCCACGAACGACTCTGTGTGATGAACCACTTAGACTTGCTATAAGGAATCGTCATATTGAAGTGGCACAAATTCTTCTAGAGCATGGGGCAGATCCTAACAAACGATACTTCTTTGGTGCAGAGATAAACTTGGTGTCTCCTTTAGATTTAGATTTCCTTCAACTGCTGCTTACCTTTGGAGCAAATCCGGACACAAGAGATAGAGCAGGACTAACGCCT
Source organism: Timema shepardi (assembly GCA_902151425.1). Classification (NCBI taxonomy): domain Eukaryota; kingdom Metazoa; phylum Arthropoda; class Insecta; order Phasmatodea; family Timematidae; genus Timema; species Timema shepardi. Next base: position 174,273 of record CABFVX010000409.1, read on the forward strand.
CTAATGAAGGCTGCTAGATCTTCACAAGTAAGTTTACTCACAAATATTTTTCATTTTAAATTTATATTATATATTATAAACATGATTGGATATAAATAGAAAATATTAAATTTTGTATTCTGTCACTGAGAACTAGGTCTACCCTAATATTGATAGCTTTACCTTGCTGGCCATCTGAACTACAGTCATTTCATAGCATCTTCCACGCTTTTCTACCAACAGCTCTAGTCTCATTTGAATCAACGACTAGTACTCTTAGGTCACTCCTTACTCCATCACCTCATCTGAGCTTTGGCCTTCATAGTGACATTCTACCCTTTGTTTTAATAGAAACGTCTGTATCATAATTGCCTTCTTTCTTCTCAATACATACCCCAACCACTCAAATATTTTTTGCTTCTTACAACTATTGCTACAATGAGTGCTTCCTTAAAAGGATCGTGCATATAAAATTGTTCCCAATTTTGACTTCCTGGACTTCTTGGACGCTGGTCCAAAAAAATTCCTTAGTACTTTATTTTCAAATGCTGATAAATAATTCTTCACCTTCTTGCTTAACGTCCACAATTAAGATCAGTAGAGTAGCATTGGTTTTATTATCGTTTTATATACTCTTATTTTGCTTATTCTAGACATCATAGTTGTGATTAAAAATCTATTTAATGTATAAAAATATTTATTTACAGCCTGTATTCGAGCCAATATCTCCTCCGCCATGCTATTTTCATTTACTGAATTTCCAAGATACTTAAAAGATCTAACTTTCTAAAAAAAAAACTTCCTCAACTGCTGAGGTTTCATTCTCCTCTGGGTTCTCTCTCTTTATAACCACATATTAATGGATTTTCCTTAATTTATTACCAATTAAACTTTACATGCCTCTCTTAATACAGCTACTGGTCGTCTCGTTTTAATTCATCTTCTATTTCTACAACTATTACTATATCATCCTTAAAATCCAGTACTTTTATTTTCACACCATCCTAAAATTCTTTATCTATTGAGAAAACGGTTTTCAGTGAGTTTTCTAATACTAGATTTTTAAAAAAGGGCGGGTGGGGGGGGGGGTAAGGTCCCCTTGCCTAACCCCTGTCTCTACAGTGAAGCATTCAGAGTCTCTTATCTCTGTTCTCATTTAACATTTCATAATACTTACGCATATTTGGACTAGTCTAACCAATTTTAGTGTTATTCCGGATTCTTAACATAATTTCCCTCGTTTTACTTCTGTTTACAATAACAAATGCTTCTTTTAAATAATATAAACAGACAGTGCACCATCTTGGTATATTAGTATGCTTTGCTTGTAATTTGTTTTATCATGACAATCTGGTCGTGGTGAAGAGTCCTGTATGAAATTATTCTGGGTTTATTACAATAATAGAATCAGAAGCAATTAAAACTCTAATTTGATTTAATAATACAGGCACCACTTATATTAGGTTATTTTACTTTTCAAAATATTCAATTTAGTGTACTATATTCTCCAAGTAAGCCCTTTGAAGAATAGTATTTAAAACCCCACCTACGAGAGCAAAAATGGTAGGCCAACTTTTAGAAATAAAAACCAATCGATATGAGTAGTACCCTAATCACTGTGTTTCATTAAATGTTTGTATTTTATTATGAATTGTGGACTGTTCGATATTAGTTAGATGCTATGAATGAGTTTAGACCCAGACTAAGTGATTTATTTGTTTATAAGAGAATTTGTTTGAGTTAATTTCTACCAAAAAATACTGGATTATCTATTTTTCGTTTTCAATAAATGATAATATTTAACACATAATCGTTAGAATGAATTTCGAAGAAATTGACTAAACAAACCTAAAAAAAATCGTTTGCTATGTTCAGTAGCAATTTCCCCCCTGATATATACCAAATTATTTAATATATGAAAAGTTAAACTTTCATTCAACTCTGCGAAGACATAGGCCCTAGTCGTGATTATACCATTGGAAAAGTAGAACTTTTTGCCTCAATCATCCGTTTCCAATGATGTCCTCCCGCTTGAGCTACTGCAAAACTACTTTAAGCAATTCACCCTTTCTTAAATCTATAATATACAGCCAATTTTGACGTCATGGATGACTTGTTAGTGAAAAATGAACACATTTTATACAGGGTATGGATTCTGTGTTACTGCTTCTATCTTATGGAGCTGATGTAAATGCTATGACTGATGCACGTCACGACTATCGTACAGTGCTTCACTATGCAGTGTTGTCGGGAAATCTGTCGACAGTGAACTTATTGGTGAAGCAAGGAGCGCGAGTGGATTATCCTACAGACTATCAGAAGCCAACCCCACTAGATCTGGCTATCCTCAAGGGAGACCCAGAGCTCGTCAAGATGCTGCTCGTTGCAGGTAAAAATATTCTAGCGAACCTTCTAAAAAGCTTAGAGTAAAATTTATTACTATTATGGTTGGATGGGGGCAATTTAGTTATACTGATCAGACACTTGGGTTTGCATCCCATTGACTTTTAAGCCCAACAGCAACTTATGAGAAATGTACGTTGTTTCATAGGGCATTTGGGAGGTGAAAACCCTCAACCTTCGGAGGCTAGGGAGGCCCGTATATTCTCTTAAGGGAATTATTTGAGCATGATATCCTCTAGAAAATTTGTTTTAAGCCTCAAGAGACTCCCCTCTTCCCATTATAGTTTGGATGATACTATTTCTTCCTTACACCTTACCTTTTCTTTTTATTGTTATACAAATCTTTATTTGACAATCAACCTTTACTGGTATTGATATTTTCAAGCTTCATAAAAGTACACCAAGCTATTCACAAAACATGCACAAATGTTCAAAGTACATTTGATTATTAATTATTAATCACTCAAGTGTGAATAGAATATCAAAACACAACAAACAATTAATAATATAATCAATTCATATTCAAGGATTCAAGTACAAAAGGTGATCTTAGGGCTGTTTAAGTATATTTTTACCCTACCCCAAGTCTTACTACACGTCCGAGATATAAGCTGAAATTGCACTGTATGAGTAGAGATGAGGAAGGTATAAATTTAGAGTAAATGCTCACAAATTTTTCTGGAGGAAGAAGTGGGATTTTTTTAAATTTAAATCCCCTCAATACACCTGGTCGGGATTTTAAGCCTAGCTTCACATCACCAACAAACCAGATCAGATTATCTTGACGCATTAATTTTCGGATCCACCAACTGACACCTTAATATTTAAAAATTATTCCCAAACCATAACACGCTTCAAACAATAAAACAAACACCATATGTTGATAATATTTTGGTCTAATTTCTCAGCTACAAAATTAATCTGTTTGGTTTTTAGCATAAAATTACAAATGGGATAGGCTATGAGTTGGTCATAAATGGTCTCACACCCTCAAATAGGAGCTTTGTCTTTCATAATTTGAGAATCCTAGTCTAGAAACTTTTAGGATGAATGAACCACGACTATTCTTGGTCTAGCAGGAAGATACTGTTTTGCCCTAAAACTCCATTATTTTATTTCTAAGCCATTAACACTTTTCTAAAGATGAAAATAAACTATCAGTAAAAAATAATAAGAAAATATTAACTTCTAAATATGTTCGAAATTGAGTATTGTGGGATTTTGTTTATACATACCAAACCAAAATCACGATGACTAAAAACTTGACAATGTAGAATTAACTTTAAAAAAAGATAAATTAAGTTTGGAAAACATTTAATAAGAATTGAGAGTTTAAATGATAAATTGGATAAAACATATTTTACAAACATTGTCGCTTATTTAAAATTGTGTCTCAAATAATTAAATGTATAACTCTTTCTGAAAAATAAAAAGGAAGGAAGGAAAGTTTATGAGTTTTAAGAATAATTTTATATAAAGAAAATTACTTGTGGTTTAGCAATTATATAAAATTAATAATTTAAATATATTTAAATAAGATATAGCATGTATAGTTCGTATGTAAGCAGGTCACATTGATATAAGTATTAAAAGTTCTTTGAAGATGGTTTATGCTTACACTAAGGAATTAAAATTTTACAAATGGTTACGTTTAGGTTAAAAAATTTAGCGTGAAGATCATAAGAGAGTAATTATAAACTAAAATTTAAAAATAAAGTTGATAAATATGTGACTCGGATATTACTTACCCAATTTGGTGACCGCGTGGTCTAAGGCGCTAATTTTTCAGTAAACTAGACTGCCGATGACGGGGTGATTGAGGTTCAATTGATTGTCCTGAGAAAAGTTTTCCAAAATGGTTTTCCACTCTCCCTCCACGTGAATGCAGGTACACTTCCAATAAATATAACCTTCCTGATCCCTAAAACTTTTAGCGTGATTAGGACATAAGTGTATAACCTGAATGCGTAGTAAGACACGATGCTAAAAAAAAGATATTTATATGTAGGTTGGTAGTCCCTTGCTTTGTCATTATTTTGTGATTTCACACAGAACTGGTAAATAACCCGCAATAGTTTGGATTGGTTATGAAAGTTGAACGTCAAAACTATATGAAAAATGTTAAATTGGAAAATTCTAGAAGAATCTAGAACAATTCTATAAACGAGGAAAAATAATACATCTGTATTATAAATAAATTATTTGATTTTCCTTTGTTAATCTTTGTTTCAGGTGCTAATGTAAATTCAAGCTCTCCGATAATTGGATCTGCCCTACATGTGGCATGTGCTGATAATATCCCTAACAGACTAGACATTCTAAAGTTGCTGCTTTCGAGTGGTGCAGATCCTAATATGGTCATTGAAAGTGACGAAGGTCCACCACTTCGCCCTGTATTGGCAGAATATATTTCATCCAATGAGAATCCTTGTCCAGTAGTTCTAAACATGCTATTACGGCATGGAGCTAAGGTATGTACGAAAAAATGTAAGATTTTTACAAATCATAATATTAAAAGAAGGAAAGATCAATTTGAAAATAAACTATACAGTACTTTTTAAATAATTGATTTGCTAGATTCATATATTTATAAATATAATCCCTGCTTAAATGCAATAGTGCTTTTCGACAAATATATATTTTTAAAAACAAGTAAGATAGAGAGAGAATATCGTACGTAGATGCACTTTTAAAAATATTTAATTCACATAGCAACAAATTAGATTTCTCAAAACAGTCAACAATACAACTTTAGTGATGGATCATGTGGTCACATAATAAGTGCCAATATTGTTTCTAAAACTACTTTTATTCTTCTTTTAAACAGATGAAGATACAGTAATTAGTTTATACAAAACATGTGTTTATATATGCGCTACACCAATACAATTTGAATGGCATCATATATCCAGCTTCAATTTCAAATGAGCCCATTATAAACACTGAAGCGTATAATATATTAAATATTGCATATTAAATCTAAGAAGCTACTATTTCTTTGGCCTTATAGTTGAATTAATATCAATCCAAAGATACTGGCAGTACCCATGCCTATTCCTATAAATAAAATAAACAAGTTAAAACCCATTGTTAATTATTATTCATAAAAATATATTTAATTTCAAAATATTTTTTTAAAGCAGTTGTTGTTATATGTTTAAAAATAATGACAGTAATAGGTCTATACTCCGGATCTCTAGTATATTAAATGCCAGTCAAATAATTATTACTATTATCTCTACTAGATTCCTTTACTTTTCACTAAAACGCCCAAGGAAAATAAAAACACATCTGCTAGAAGATTGTTGGAGAACAAAGATGACAACACAGTCTAGTTACATTCTAAAAATATGCACATAGTCGCCCTTGTTGAATCTATAAAATATTAGGCTACTCATTGGGTTGATCATAAGAATAAGCCACTAGTTTTCAATTTTAAATATCCCGTTTCGTTGACAATTATATCAAAAACCCCTCTTAAATTGCTGCCTTTCAGGCTTAACAAAAGGAGAATGCTGAATTATGTTTGTATGGATGTAAAATTTATTGTCAAAAATCAAGGGGTTTTGGTATACTTGTAAACAAAACAAATAAGTTTTTTTATCGTATTGACTACATAATTGTGTGGAACAAAACCACCCAATATAACTTTAAACTAACTGCCCAATAACCTAATATCCAGTTGTTATATTTGGCTAAAACACACACTGCTATTATTATTATTATTATTATTATAATTTTCGAATTGATTTCCTTGAATAGGTTAATCATTATGTAGTTATACACAAATTGACTCTACTGGACTCCTTTCTATAAAACATTATTTTCACAAATAATTAATTAACTTATTGGCATTCATATACTGATTCAGAGAAAACTTTCCGGTCCAAACCTATTTGATAAAAATACTAGTGTTTTCTCAAAATCTTCTTCTGTACAACTATTTATTTCAACTACACATGTGACATGGTGGTGCATCAAAGGCAGAATCATAGCACATATACCATCAATATTAGGATTTAAAAAGTTAATAGTTTCAATAGGGACAATACGTGAAAAATTTGCATAGTTTGAGACACATATTAATTGAAATATTGTTTCTTACTTTTAAATAACGGCTCTGCTTTCAGTGTTAATTTAATTAGTTTCCGCAAGGATTAATACAGTAAATGTGTCTAGGCACCGTGTTAATCTGTTGATGGAGCTGGTGAATACGCATGAAGCAACTATGGGGCAATATTTGGAAGCTTCAAAGTGTTACAGCTCTTTGTAAATAAATAGAAACATGTCAGATATAGACAAAATAATAATTATGTATGATTTTCAAAAATACATTCCTGGTTATGAAAATCATTAATCGTATAGGAAGGGATTTACTTGTCTTCTTAAAGCGAGTCATTTAACTGATTTGACCAAAGTTTGTGATGGAAACTCAAATTGTATAACCTCTAAAATGGCAAGGAAGTAGTGTTTGGGTTTAACACCTGATTATGTAAAATGTATTCCTTACAAATCCATGATCTACAAATTAGCCCATAACCTAACTTGAGATTAATTAATCATTATTTTGTCAACTATACCAGTTTCAAAGATTACATTATTGCTAAGTGCCATGCTGACCGGATTGTTCATGTGAGGACTAAAAAGGATCATGGACCATGTATTTAGTTTAATAGACAAAAACAAATATACGAAAATTTATCTGTTTCTCAACCTAGCTATAGGCTTCACCCATTTGTGAGAAAAAGTCAGGATTCATGAAGATATAAATAATAGCTTTGCTAAAAATATCTTTCTGTTGACTATTTGAACCCACTAGTCTTGTTTTTCTTCATCCCAGGTCCTACCAGGAAATTTAAAAATGTAATGTCTTTCTTAGTATCTTTACATCCTTTCTACAATAAAACAACTCTTATTTTATAATCTTATGCTTTTTACTTGATTTTTTCTATCAAATTAATTAATTACAGCAAAGATTAAACTTAAGTTTAACATCAATAAACGACAGTTAGCTAGCAATTGCCTTAATTTTTATAGGCCTATTCAAGATTCTTCCATTACCAGATCAGAATGTATCAACGTACGTTGGCTATAATCAGAAAAATCATAGCAAGAATATTTTAGGGAATGTTTGATTTGGTTTTCCAAAAAGCTAATATTTTCCAAGAGGTTATAAAAAATACACGCTTTGTTATTGTTTAAAATGAACTTGATTTTTCAGGTTGTCATGAAGACACAATTCCGAGATCCACATGGACTTCTAAACTATCTGCAAAATTTAGCACAGCATCCCTCCCTCTTCATTACTATGCTAGAAGCTGCAGAAAGCTTTGACATATGTATGATTAGACGGTCTTCCTTCCTCACAGAGAGCCAAAAGCAATTGTTGCTCCAATTAGCCACCCAACCATTACCTCTACGCCAACAAACACGACTTTTCCTAAGAAGATATGTTGGCAAGAATCTTCCCAACGTAGTTTATCAATTGCCTATCCCCAGCATTCTGCACAGATATCTACTATATGAGTTTAGTTAAATACTAAATGAAATCATAATGATTTTCTATAAATTTATATATATTGAGAGTGTTTTGTATACTTTATACAACTATTTTAGTTTTTAGAGCTACAATCTATAAAGAAAATATTGTGTGACTGAGCTTTGATACATTTATAGATACAGGTGTGGACATTAAATTTTTAATCATGATCGATTGTATATGTATATATGTATCTGTATTGTGTTTTTATCTAAACATAAGCTTTATTGCTTTGTGATATGATATAAAATAAAATTTATCGATAGTGTTTGTAATTTACACAAATATTTATAAAGTATTTATAGTTATGTTGACCATATCTTTGAACTATAAAATATGTATTAAAAATTTATGGAAATTTATGAACAATAAAGATAAAAAATAATATTTAATATTCGATTTGAATGTTTCTTAATCAATCATTGTATTTAATTCAATTTTAGGAACATTTTCAATTTGAAACAAAACATCAAAGGAACTCAATTATTTGTTACAACAGTCGATTGCTATATATTGACATCACCAATAAAATACCTATCTATGGCAAAGGTCCCGATTTTTAATACCTAATTTTTTCTCTCGAAAAACTACCAATAAAATGACACTTCAAATATTAAGAAATGGACCAAAAATTTGAACGAAAATTCATATTTTATTATTTCTGAGATCTATAATTAACTTTTTAGGAATTTGAGCCCTGATCTCCCTATCACCGGCGATCTGGTTTATTCCCAGAGTGACGCTTTAGACCATTAGATCACTGAGGGAGTTTTTTTGGTGCTTTTTCTTATATTATTTATGCTATACATACATTTTTAAGCCTATTCAAATAATTATAATGTTTATTTGGATAAGAGTGCACAACGTTTTGAGAATAGTAAATTTACTTATTTGTTTTAAATGACTAGGCTAAGTTATATTCATACATTTATCTCCTATCCAGATTATTATTTCACTTTCCTTTACTCAAGTTGTTTTTTTCATTTTATTTTACTAAAAAACTATGTGTAACTGATCTATGAAAATGCTTGATTGTTAATAAATGTCAAATAAAACCTATTCGAAGAAGTTATCGTTCCGTTGTCGAGCAATATGTTCTTAAATTTTGAAAAACTATTTTTAGCGTCTACAAAAGCGACGGAATAACAGTTTAAGTGCACTAAATCGCTGTGTTATATCCTCCAATGTTAGTAAGGCTTAAGTCTTCACCATCATCATTCAAGAGATGAGGCACAGTTTTGTAGCCTTAGTTAATTTCGAGCACACGTTCCAGTTTGCCTCACACCAGCTTAGCAATATCACTCTGCACATTTTCAAACGCACAGCTGTCGCTTTGACCAAAGCTATCGTGTTCACAAGGGCCATGTCTTTCTCATGAATAAGTGTAAGGCCTCGTTTATATTACAAGCAATTTGTTTGAAGGCTTGCTCAGATGGTAACGGCAAGCGTTGTAGTGTTCACATAAGTAAGATCTATTCGAGTCAATATTAGTGGCTGTGCAGTGTTTTAGGTACGTTGTGTAATTAATTATGTCACTGTAAAATCTCTCTAGTAAATTAATTTTATTAGGAAACATAGCTCTGAAATTTGATGATATACCTAGTGCTTATTGATCTTGCTTGGTTCATGAATTTAATAAGATAAATATTTCTTCCCAAATTCTGTTCAGTACTCCCCACATTCTTGTGAATTCATCATTAGGACCCCACAACGCTCTTCTTGGAATACAGTACTGATAATCTTTACATTATCCTTTATTATAAATTAAATAATAAATTAATGGGATTGTTAACTGAACGGTTTCCGCTTGACTACTGAGAGATTTTATTCGACAAGTCGAACCGATTGGCAAATTATCAAGAAGGCTCGTTTCACGGAAAATCTCGAACCACTTCCAACATGAGCCCGTAGATTAAATTATATGTGATCTTCGTGTCGAGCCCTTGATAAGCAAGCCTCTATTCTCTAGCCTCCAATCAAATCACTTGCATTGTAAGTGAGACCTAAAAGTTAACTACAACGAGATGAAATTGTTCTTTATATATGTCAGATCTACCTTAATTGTCACTCATACTACTAACTTTAGCTTTAGATTCCATTTAAGTAATTAATAAGAAAGAGAGTTATAGCTTAACAATTTAAACAATATACCTTAGCCTTGTCAAATAACAACTACAACATATTTCTCTAAATATACACAAATGGACTTTGGTGGATGATATATTTATTCATGTTCTAACTATAATGATAAAAGTACGTTTAACTTAGAGGTTTGCTTGTTACTATCCGCTTGACTATCTTGTTTGGGTAAAATAATTTTTTGAGATTTGCATTTTTGTAGTTCAGCTAAAAACAAAACTTTATTTTAGATCACCACGTCTCACCACCTGTTTAGGTTATACGCATATATGATCATTATTCTAATGGAAAGAGGAATTTTAAAGGTAAGCGACCCGAATTTGCGTGGAACGAGAGTGGAAAACCATTTAGAAAAGACCACCCTCAGTAGACCCGACCGGGACTCGAACCCCGATCTCCCCATCTTCATCAGACCAGCAATCTAACATGAGAGTGACAACTTATAATTAGACCATTCGGCCACTGAAGTGGGTAGCATATTATTAAGGGGGGAAATTATACATTCAATTGATAAAACATGTATACTATGTATGTAGGAATATACATGTATGACATTCTGGTGGTGTTATTTCTAAACGATTACACCCGAATAGGCACTCAAACCCTGGGCCTCATGCTAATCACACCAACTGCTTTAACAACTAAGCTATTCAGGTTCTCAAATCACTCAGATACCTATTAGAAATACAATAGTCCCAAACACAAATCTTAAAAATTATAAGTTCTCATATGTAAAAAATTTCCTTGATCTGTTTTTATAACAACACTACTAGCTCATATATTTTAAACCCTGTTGCAACACTAACGCCACCTGCCATCTACGTGTGACAAAAGCAGAACATCAAAATAAATTTTTATCTACAAGCAGTGGCGACTGGTGATGTAAAAACTAGGGTATTTATAAAATAGAAAATGGGATGTGGAATAGTTTGCAAATATATACATATTTAGTTTGATTATATCAAAACAATACCAACATAAAGAACTAGGTCCAAATAAAGTTTAACTAAAACATAACAACACATACGTAATAATAAGCCCATATATGTATATATATATATATATATAATAGAGAGAGAGAGAGAGAGAGAGAGAGAGGGGCCTACAAAATATGTATACAGGAAGTAACTGGATCTACTTACCACAGCAAAAACAGACAATTCATCCTATTCTTTTTAATACGCGCAACGTTGTCTATGACTATGTGAGAGAGGTATTTAATTTAAAGAGTTTGTTCATAAAACCTTGCAATCCTTTAGGTTAAACATTTCATTGCCTTAGGCTATAACCACCATAGACGTTTCCGTGTTTTAGGCTGATCTTATCAGAGATATTTCAGTGTCTTAGGTTATAACCACCAGAGCCATATCAGTGTCAGTGTCTTTGGCTGTTTTCACCATAAACATCTGTGTCTTAAGCTATAGCCACAAAAGCCATCTCAGTGCCTTAGGTTATAACCACCAGAGACATAGCAGTGTCTTAGGCTGATATCACCAGAGACATAACAGTGTCATAGCCACCAGATACATATAAGTGGTTTAGGATATGAACATTATATACATCTCAGTGTCTAAGGCTGATCTCAACAGAGATATCTAAGTGTCTTACGCTGATGTCTCCAGATACATTTCAGAGTCTTAGTCTATAAACACTAGAAACATAGAAGTTTCTTACGCTATAACCAGCAGATACATATTAAAGTCGTTGGCTGTTCTCACCAGAGACATAGAAGTGTCTAAGGCTATAAACACAAGACATATAGTAGTGTGTTAAGTTATAACCACCAGAGGCATAGCAGTGTATTAGACTATAACCACCACAGACATATCAGGGTTTTTAGGCTGATCTTACCAGTAATATTTCAATATCTTAGGCTATAACCCCCAGAGAAATAGCAGTGACTAGGCTGATCTCACCAGAGATATCTCAGTGTCTCAATATGATATCTCCAGAGACATAGCAGTGTCTTAGACTATAACCACCACAGACATAGCGAGACTTATTTTATATCCACCAGAGACATTTCAGTGTGTTAGGCTATAACCACCAGAGACATGGCAGTGCCAGAGTTTAACAAGACTCCGAACTTTAATGTCAACTAGAATAAAAATGATAAAGACCAAAACAAAAATACATTATAAATATTAAATAATATTACTAAGTGGTTCGGGGAAACTTCTGCTGGGTGTATGTGGACGGAATTTGGTGTAACCATAAAATAGAGGCAAAGTACAACTTAACTGACATAGCACTACCAGATCCATCATTACATCCAGGAAGTTATGGAAGTCTTACAAGAAAATGTAAAGTATTTGTTAAGGTACTACTTCAGCTTAGCTTTCGGAGAGCACGAAATAAATAAACTTCCCTGTACTAAATACACTTAGCCCTGAGAAAAGAAAAAAAAATCATATAATATACTATAACTATTTTGTACAAACTAATGGAGAAATCATGTATATAATGACACAATAAATATGGTTGATTTATTTATATGTAATTACAGTATTTACCCCACCTCTCCAGCCAGCCAGTAATATACAAAATTAGGTATATATTCTCCCTCTTCTCAAGGGTCTGTTAAAGTCTCATACAATTTTACTAATCATAATAAACAGTGTGGAATCATTAGAAAAATAATGTTTCCAAGTACAGTCCAATCAAAAATATAATCATACATAAATTTTCTCTTTATTTTACACTTGGATAAGTCGCAGGGCTTCCCAAAAATGAGTACAGCGTTTTCTTGAATAATTGGTTCAGTCATCATGCTTTGGCGACTGTATTAAAAAATGAAGAATTTTTATGTTTTGGTACTGTTCGAGTGAACCGACAAGGTTTTTGTATTGTGTATGTCCATCAGACATAAGTCTTTGTGTAAGGATGTCTGACTTTATTTCCTATGCCCATAGTACATAGTTTTGAATGTTAGTCTTAAGGTTCTTTTTCTATGTCCTTAAGACATAGAGTTGTTCGTCTAAGTTATGACATGTTTTCCTATGCCCATATGGCGTAGTTTGGAATGAAGGGTTTAATGCTCTATTTATCATGGACCATACATTTAAATTACTATGCCAGTGTGTGTATACATTCTTTGTTTAAGTCCTTAAGACATAGTTTTATATATTAAGGAATAATAATTACTCCCTAAACGATATGTCCATAATTAATATCTCTTTATGGCGGAAATCAGGTTATCCAACGTTTTTTTATGACTTAGTTAGATTAGTGACAGATAAACGTCACTAATGTCTCTAGATAGTGTATCTATTTAGGGCTCGCAACCTGTGGGAGCACTACTAGAGGGTATTCGTGCCCCACGGGAATAGTGTTTTGTCTCCGGTTCCTGTAGGAGTCGCTTGTATCAAGTTATAATAATATTGTTTATTGTTAGTACTTATTGTGTGCCCTAGTAATGGATGGAAGTATAGCTATAATATTAAATGTCCAGGCAGTACTTATTAGGAAGTGACTGGCCATAGTAATTTAACCATGTAGATGCCTGATTGCTCGTCATGTCCTATTTGTAAATTGCTGGTTCCTCTTCAAGGAAATTAACCTTAGGCTCTCGTAACTCTCTAGGGAGTTAACTCAAGCTAGCTAGCTTATTTATATACCTATCCACATAGTAACTATATGAAATTAAGATTAAATACCCCTTGTTTTCATTCACTATAATTTCACTATTATTCATAAATAGACCTATCTGGTCTTGGTTTGGTATTAGCTAGGCTGGATTATATTCATGTATTGTGGCTTAGCCATATATTATTATTTTGCCCATCTTTTTGCTTCGATATGTTGAGGCAGACGCTCCTTCGTAGGAAGAAGAGTTAAGAATTACTAAACTAATATATACCATTTACTTTCTTACTTCTGTTAGTGCCTTGTCACCAAGGTGTTTATTTCTATTCCATTGTATCGTTAGTTTTACGATCATGGTAATTGAATAACGTTATCTTCAATAACAATGGACGGTTTGATCAATAATGTATTTAAATATGTATTTAATTCCATTTCTCTTGTTTACATTTAATAAAACTGATTTGTTAAAATTATATAATTCTCTTACGTCTCATCCCTCACAAAACTTCCTTATTTAACTTTGTGTGCAATTGTAATTGTCACTTATTCTACTTGATAGGAGAAGAGAGAATTCAAATATATATTATATTATTGTAATACTTCCTGTAAGAGTAGGGGTCTATGCTCTAAATGATCGTTTGAACGTAAAACTATTACACAAAGTTTGTCATTCAAACAAATGTAGTTAAGTTGTAAGTTAACTTTTCATTATAATTATTAAACTTTCAATATAATGGTTTATGAAACCATATACAAGCTAAGTGCCATCTTTAAATACGTTATTATACAATCATCCTTCCTGCAAGCCTAAGATACCTAAAATAGATCATTGGAACGTTAAACTACATAACAAAGTTTTAAGCTACAGTACCTTATTTCATTATAGTGTAATGATACGGTTTTGGACCCCTTTCATATATTAAAAAGGTCATGGATGAAGTGTATTTATCTTTAAAGAACTGTATGCAAAATTTCCTTTTAATACTTCATCCATGGTGAGTGACGCGCTTTTCAGAAGTAATTTCAATATATTGCACCATGCAACTTATTCTTCTTTTAAAGATCAACTCCGTTGTTTTAGAAAGTGCATGGGACGTGCTGGCTCCCTCTACCCAATAGAAAGCCAGCCTTCACAACATCAGGTTTCCAGGAGCTTTTTTATTAGTTAGTTTTGACACTGGTGACAAGGGGTCCAAGAGGTGAGGGGTAGGTCATATATAAGCCGCTTGTGAGTATGAATCCATTACAGTACACTAGAACTTTGTAATAAAAGAGAGAGTGCCGGAAATATAAGAGTAATATAACATTACATAGCACACAGAAAAACAATCAGTAAATCATATAATTGAATATAATATATTCAGTCCCGACGGCGTAATAAGTTTAATAAAACTTGTGCAACATCAACAATATTTCTAATTTCATAATTATAAGTATCAAATATACTCGTATAACATAATATGTGATAAGTGCGCAGTAACGCAAACACGCGTCGTCATCTCAATAAAACCCCGATATCAAGATAATTAGTGCTCAATCACAGGGCATTATCTTAATATAAACCGTATCACAATAATTGGCTCGTATCGCCACTCAAAAATCTCAAATAAATTCAACAACACCATAATTGGTGCCCAATCGCGGGGCATTATTAGTATACAAATTCCATAACTCTTTAATAGTTATTGAACTTTCAAAATAGTTGTGGTTCTTAAAACCAATACACAAGCCAATAACATACTTTTATTATATTCTATTATTTGCAGAATGGAAACCAACTGGAGGATGTATATATATTTTGATATATTAAAGATTGTATTCGTATTTGTGCAATTAGTCCAGTTAAAGATAGCGGAAAAACATTCATTTCTTAAAATAAATTAACTATCCACTTTCTCAAGATGATAATTTGGAGAAAAGTCGTAGAAATTGAATGTATATACTTTGAACTAAATCGGCTTGTAGCTTTTACATTTGAAAAATCATAAAAGTGCCGAAAACTGGTATTTTCACTTTTAGGTGTGAACAATTTTTTTTACTTAAAAAACGAAAAAGATGAGCCCTGGTCGATTAAAATCGGTTAACGACTTTTTTCAATAAAAAATCAAAACTGCAAAAAAATGGTCATTTTTTGACATTTAATTACAGAGGTTGTAATTATCTTAGAAACTTGTTTTTGACCTTATATTGTAGCCCTTATTAGTGTCTACCTAAAATAAAAAAAATTGCAAAAATAATTATAACTTTTTGCGGGAATCGAGAGTATATAAAAACAGGTGTTCCCGAAAAACGGCTTTGAAGCAGCCGATAATTGTCATAGAGTGATTTTTCAAATTGCTATTTGTTCTAGAAAAGTTTATCTACAACCCCCACATAATGAAATGTAAGCAGGATTCGATTTAATACCTAAAAAATGTGTCTGTAAACCGGGGTGTTTGTTGCTTCGCTCGGGCGTGCGAGCGGAGGAGAAGTGGTGACGTGGTGGGGGAAGCCTCTCTGGCGGCCGGGCTTCGAGCGTTTTAAAGTGTGGTATCTCTCCAAAATATTAATAGTGGGCATATTAGTGACGCATAAGAAGCAAGTGGTGAATAGCTATTTTTGACGATTCACATTGGCATGGTATTATTTGCCATTTTATATTTTTAATCGAAACGTTGATATTGTATCGGTGTTTCGGCCGTTCTAGAACTATTTGAACACATTACACTAAGCCCCAAAGATAATTTATACCGTCTTTATGGAGGCATAAAAACCCTCTATGATTACCACAATTCACTTTATTTCAAAGTAAATTTAACTTCTGATTATTTAAATAAATATTTGTAGGTGATCACAAGTAGGCCTATCCAACCCAACCAAATAATAAATGAATTAAAACATAATATTGATGATGTCATTGAAATAGCAAAAGTTTATATTAATTATTAGGTATGACACTTATCCAACTGAGCCTAACCTAACCTTTCATGTGTAAATAAATTAAATTTAATGTAATTCAATTCAATTTAATGTAATTCAATGTAATAAATGTGGATAATACACATTATACAATTACATCATTGACATTTTAGTGTGCACTGCACAAGATCATGATTGCAACGCAAAGAATCATGGAACAATGTCTTCCATCAAGTGCACAGAATCAAAGGGAAGCCATACGTCATCTTCAATATTTACATTTTGAAAGTGATTTTGTCGATGTGTTGTCGAGCTTTATTTAAATAATATAATGTAACGATACTAGTATAGTACGTTACAATTATGCTACCCCACCACATGTTAACCTACAAGCTTAAATTCTCTTTCGATTCATACTACTCACTCCGAAAAAGGCCGACATTTACTTATACCTCCTGGAAAATAACTCTTCTCAATTCTAGTTCCATGTAGCCTCAAGCTATATACAAACATTATAATACACAGTCAACTCTCTTCTATATAAACTGTTCATGTACTTACCCTCTGAATCTTCTGGCTAGCACACCCTTCAAGCCTGGCCTAACATCAACACGTCCTAATTTGATGAGTGGGGCAAATCTGCCGTGGTGTCTCAACATCTAATGTTCCGGTCTGCCTGGTCAAAAGTAATCTGATGGGAATCTACCAGGACAATATTCTAGACGTGGGCTCAGACTTAGCTGCCCTCTTGCAGAGGGTGGAACCAACCACCAAATCATCGCTTGACCACCTACGTCATCAGCCACTCCAGTTAAAAAGATCACCATCAATAAACCACGGGTTATCTTGATGAAGGCGTAATGACCAATCAGAGAGGGGGAAGAGAAATGGTGTACGTGTCGAACTGAATGCAGTGCTACACCAACGTCACCGGCTAGGTTGTACTTCTCCCTACTTTTTTTTCCCCTTGACAACTAGACGCTATAAAACATGGCGACGCTGAAGAAAGTGTTGACTCTTGAAACCAGCACCACCGTGGGTGGACTATTGTAACTTATATGGACTATTAAAATTAGATATCGTCAGGAGACGATTATTCCTGAAAATGGACTCTACCAGGAAAGTTGTAAAACTCTGTAAATCTTCATAATTCTTATTTAAATATTGAAGCTATAGGTCATAAATATTAGGACTCTATTTTTTTTTATTTCAGATATAGACTTGTAAATTTGGTTAAAATATGGGTATTTCTAAAGAGAGCTTTAACTTTGAAAACCTGTTATTTTGGTGTCGCCTCTAGGGCGCTTGCATCTTTAATTCATTTGTAATATCGTACTCAACTAATTTTTGTTGAGGTGCGTTTAAATTTTATTAAAAATCATTTAAATTCATGCATTTGTTTTCTAATATTTATGTAACGTAAAATTTGCTATTTGTCTTATATAAACTTTAAACTTTGCAAAGTCTTCTAATATGAATATCAACTCAGTAACCATTGTTAGATTTATGTTGCTATATAATTAAAGACTTTGATGATGCCATTTAAAGTAGTCACGTGAGAGTTTTGGCTTACGGTCTGAAGTCGGACGCTTGTGATAGTTTAAAATGTAATATTTATAATAACATAACCTTTTCAGTAAATATGTTTCGTTTTTGTCTATAGAAACTCAGACACTTTCTTAACAACAAAAAGGGGATCATAAAGCTTTTTATTGTTCGTAATTTTGTGTAAAGGTTATTATTTGTTTTCTTTTTTAAAGTAAGCAAGGTCAAATTGACTCTGCCTGCTATTCCTTTGTTTCTTGTTGTGTAATCCAAGCTCTAGAATTAGAGGGATTCAATACAAATAAAATAAATTTAATGTTATCAAAAATTTTAGAAAAATAGGAGTGCGAAGTGTAAAACAATATTATGTTTTTGTTGTGAAATATAGCAGGGTACACAACCCATATCCAACGCACGCCACTCACTCCTAGAAGGAGGGTAATATCACTGTCCTTCAGAATTCAATTTAGTTTTAATACGATGAGGTCGAAGGCTAAGTTAAAAAGGGCATTAAAATTATACATATCTAAACCTAAGGATAAATGGCATAACTAGAATAGTAAAAAGTTCAAGTCTTAAAGAAACTTTGCTTTTATTTCAGCCAACATCTTATTAAAGAACATATCACTTCTTTAAAGAATCTAAGCATATTCTTTTTTAATACAATATCTGTAAAAGCTGAAGTGCAATAATAACAATCTATGATTATTGTTTTTACAAGAAAACTTTCCATGAACATACGTGAATTAACTTTTAATGCCTAACATTATCAATATGGCGTATGACAACATATAATCCTTTCAATGTCTAGCATTATAAATATGGCGTATAACACCATATAAACTTAAATGAGATTTCCCAACAATGACCTATTTTAGTGCTAGTCAAAAAATTGTAGCTAACAGCATTAAAGTTCTGTGGTTACCCCATTAATGATTAGCATACGCATGACGTCTCCACAAATAAATAACAAAAACTTATTACGGAATCCTCCAAAATTATATGTCATACTAAATAAACTTAGATATCCACTTATTAAAGTTAAGGATAATTCCTAACTTTATTATTAACTTTCCTGGCCTAAATATTATTAACACTCTGCCACATTCAATAACTATGAAACATAACTCCTAAGCTAGATACATAAAGTTAAATATATGAGAATAATTATCAACGTCACGCATTCTAACAACTGAATAGTTAAGACCTAATATTATAAAATAACTTCCCAATATGGATACTAAGACAACAAGCGTTGAAAACACAATTCTTAAAGTTACATAATTAAATCAAAGTTGATAAGCACAATTTAACTAACATTAGAAAAAATTCAAAACTAACATTAAAAAAAATTCCCCACATTACTTTTGTAGTTTAAGTAAAGTCCTATTTCCCTACAATCCATGCGTAACATAAGTGAAGTTAAACTTAATGTTTAGTAAAACGAACGAAGATTCATATAAGATATAAAAACAATATTTACACGTAAAACGATCAAAAGGGAATTTAGAAAGATTACAATATTTATATTTGTGCCGAAATAGAATTTCTCCTTACATTGTATAAGTGTGTCCTTGAAGCCTTCGCTTCGTCTAATGTCCGAGCCTAATCCAAGAGTGGTCTCTCTCTTGACGGGCGGTCTTTTATATGGTGCGGCACTCATCGAACTCTCGAGACGGGACTACACAAGGGTGGGGATCACAGAGTTCAAACACACGGAGAGGGGGGAGGTGCGCTGTACTAGACGCGTTGAGAATCTTCTAGCAAAGCCTCATTGCTTCTATGCTTTTCTAGACGTCCATGTTGTTATTGAGACAGGTGGTGGTGCATAGTGGCAAAATGCAGCACTAGAATCAGCGCTCTTAGATGTTTCAATGTTGTTATCGTGTGTGTACGTGTTGTTCTTTCCGCGTGCTCGTCCGGTTGGTGAGATTGGGTAAGTGATGTTTTGATTGACTAACCCAATTTAGGATACCTTGTAGCAATAATTGCTACAGTTGAAACTATATATTGCACAATGTTTTCTAATTACAGATTGACCCTTAAGTCCACGTGAATTATTGTCATATTATTCAATAAACTATTATTCTTACTTTTAACTCTTGCTAATGCTGTTTCTCGTTATTTTGTATGTTAGCTTATTCCCTCCCTTCCTTGTAGTATTTTTAGTGGCCTATTACTATAAGGTCACAGAGAGGGTGTAACAATACTATCTTATACAATTGTTAGAAATTTATAAATCTTGTTGTTATTCGATTCTACATAGGCCTACTATAGTGTGCTTAATAAAGTGAATAAAATATAAACACATGATACCATTTCAGTGAAAAATAGCCAAATGTGGGATGGTTAAGGCGCACTAGACTAAACTACCTACAACATCTATTAAATTTATATTTTTGATGGCATAGGCCTACACATCTTCCAATTTTTAACAAACAAAAACCCCAAAATAACAGGTTAGGTAAAATAATCAGCTTAAAAAAAGGCTCTATTATTTATTAATTAGCCCCGCATCTTACTACCCATACAGGTTATTCTACCTAATGGGCTAATGTTAAATACAAGGCAATAAATTCAAGCTTAGAGCTATAACAGGGGCAACTTAAAACACCAAAACACGTGTTATGTTACAATTAATTTATGTTGTAACCTTGCTATAGTTTTGGACTGAGGGAGTTATTCGTAATTGAAAGAATTACACATGATGGTAAAATATATAATATGCCATTAGAATAGGACTCAGTTTAGGGCCACCATTACATGGTTGAGAGTACAGGAAACGAAAATGAAAAAGAGAGCAAAGAATAACAAAACTCACAGCCTTCTGGCTCACTATATAACACTCTCCCACGCACAATTAACTTATTATTGATTTACGGCGCTGGCATATAGAGTACAAGAGTTACAATAAGACCTTGGTACCATTAATATTCTCGATTTCAATTAAGTAGAGTGAGCGAAAAAAGAACACAATCAAAGTTCTGATTAACGTGAAACATAGACAAAGTCCAGGCATTGGGTTTTAATGACCTGACGTCCAGAGCGACTTGTTACTGGGGCAGACCCGGGCGATGAGTTTGACGAGGTTGCTTGTGGGGCAGCCACTCTCGGAGACGCTGCAGCAGGTCTCACAGGGGTGTGAGCCAAAGCCATAACGCTGGGAACCCGATGAAGGGCCTCTGGAGTGGAATCCGTGGAGGACTCCGGAGCTGGAGATGCTGGTAGGGAGTGGTCAGCAACTGGAGGTGGCTGAATTAGAGGGCCCGGTGTAGGTCCCTCAGATGTAGGGGTAGGCATAGGTGCTGGCATGGCCTGCTCGTCCATCTCCTATGACAACTCAACAGGAACAGAGT
Organism: Timema shepardi; assembly: GCA_902151425.1. NCBI lineage: Eukaryota > Metazoa > Arthropoda > Insecta > Phasmatodea > Timematidae > Timema > Timema shepardi. Next base: position 195,717 of record CABFVX010000409.1, read on the forward strand.
TTATTTTTTTATCTTTGCTTGTTGTTTGTGATATTAATTTTTGAGTTTAACTAAATTAATATTCAGCAAAACATATTCCGAAATTTGTGTCTTCTTTTAAATATATTATTTAGAAATAATTTATGAACTAAACAGGCTGCACCCTCCAGCTTCTAAAGTGACGAGCCGCCACTTGTCCAACCATAAAAATGTTAGTGAATAAATTAAATACCAATAATTTTTTGGTGAGAAGTAGTGGCCGGAGGATATAAGCCCTCCCAAAATTTAATTCTTCAATAAAACAACTATTGAAAGTGTGTCAATTACAAACAATTTTAGTGAAGAAATACCATATCCATAATTTTTATATGAGTGGTGCCTGGGAAGACATCCCAACATCCCAAATAATTTTATTGAAGAAATCCCATCTATAACATTTTTAGATATGTTGTGCCCTGGGAGTAGAAGCCCCCCTTATTAAATTGGAAAAATACTTCTCACCGAAAACATTTCAGAATTATGGTTGATACATTAAATGAATACAGGTGAAGAAATTACCTCTATATCCTCGGTAAGAATGTAAAATACAGAAATAAGTACATGGAGAAGGGGCAAGAGCCCCCTTCTAAGACTTAAATCATGTGATAATTTTAAGGTACTGTCCTACAATAATAATAAGGGTGAAAACTGACCATTTATATGACCTTCCATTTAGGCAGGTGAGATCAATCTTTCTTTCCCTTATTTCACCCCCCTCCCCCTTTTGTCACAGAGCTACAGCTCGGGGATAAAAGGAGAAGGGGTGTTCCCTGAAAATACAAAGTCGTTAAATCTCTACCCTCCCCTACGCAAACATCCCCTCACACACAAATAAGGTTCCCCGCCGTCGCTTATAATGTTTCACATGTTACATACAGTTTATTTGATTGCTTGATTTTTAATTAAAAACAAAAACTAATTATACATTTTGGTACATGAAACATGTAGTAGTGTACCAAGATTTATTATTATGCAACTATTGCATAATCGGTCGTTTTAATTACGGAAGTATTTAGCTTAAATGACGACTAATATTGCCTTAAGATTATTTTGGAATGCCTAATAAATTTTGAATTGCCGCCAAAACTTGCCATACTAGTTGGTAATTACTTAAAATGTTGCAATTTTTTATGGACTTTCATTTTAATATTCGTATATTTTAAGCTTTTATGATCACATAAACATTCGTTATATCATTTATTTAGTTCTAAATACATGCTTAATTAACGTGTAAATTTCAGTTCTCCACATAAAAAAATCTTGTAAGCTCTGACGTCATACCCCCACAATGGTATACTGCAAGTACTCATTATATCGAGGTTACTCTAGTTTTCACTAGCCACTAGCGCCATCATCACCTAAGCATGGTGCCTATAGCAATCCATGTTGTTTATACAGATATCACTGAGCACTACGGGCAACACGGATAGTAGTTTACTGAATCGTAACGAGAGAACAGCACATGTTAACATGACAATAATTAGCCTCTGAGTAATTAGGGATGCAACATCGTTCTTAAAAACATCGATGTTCTCACGATAAAAAATCGATGTTAAGAAACATCGGCCATAATAATGATACATCGAAGTTTTTCCAATGTTTTGAAATATTATAGAAAAGTGACCTCACTTTATGTCTTGTGATTCTGTTACCATCACACGGTTTAAAGTGAGATCACAGACCTCTTAAAATACAAATAAGAACTAGAAATGTTCATATCATCATCAGAAATTTCACATAAAATGTTCCTAGTATCCCTATGTCGTGTTCGTTTCCGAGAGCCCTTCGGGGCTGGTGTTAATGTTTGTCCCTCTATGTTTCTCGTGAATTATACATGTTTTATATTTAGATGTTTAAGATAAATAAATAAAACCCTTACAAACAAACAAAAAATGTTCCTATATATTCATACATTAGGGATACCAGCGTAAATCAAACACTTCCAACCCAAAATATTAGGTGAATGAAATATTTACTGACTAATCGATGCTTAACTAATTTAACTTATACTAGACCACCAAACTTATAAAAAAAACAATATTAGATGGTACAAATATTTCTTTAATTTAATTTATGTAACAATTTTGAAATGGAGTTAAGGAAATAAGCTTAGACAATCTAGTTTCTAGAAGCCTATTTTTTTTCCTGGGTGATGGTTGCTGGCTTCCGAGAACAAGCGTTCACTCGGCACAGACGTGGCGACGACGGGGAGGTATATCATGGCAATCTTTGCAAGTGTTGGAAAAAGAGACTTCATATCCTTTCAGATTTCAATGGCGTCTCTTTATATTGGAGTGACAGGCTATGACAGATACATCTGAACCTCTGTTTCGCTGATGGTTCCTGTAGTTGTAGAAGATGATTTATTTTTCATATGTTTGTGTCAACTGTTTATGTTATTTCCAAAGATCAAATTGTGAATCATTATTATCAGACTCATCAGAAGTGTCAGTCCTTGATGTAGGCAAGCTGTTATGTTCCCGCACATATTTATTTAAGTAATTCCTTACTTTGCCTTTGGCCGTGGCATCTTTGAAACGCATAAACTTAAACTGGGGTCGAGAGTAGTTGAAATGGCAAGTATGGCGGAATGCTCAAGATTATCAAACCTTCTAACTAGTTGTTTCTTTACCTCCTCTTTAGATTGTATAATCATTCCATTTTTAGGTTTCATATTTTCTATTGCTTCTCGGATGCAACTAACTAGTGGAATAATTTTGCTCACCGTCACGTAGCTATCTCCCAACATCTATTTTGTTAACTTCTCAAATGGGCATAGTAATTCTACCATTTCTTTGACGTAATCTAGTTCATTGATTGAGACCATTGGGGAAGCTTCCGGTCGAGTCAAAAGTATTGCCCCTACAATGGACACTAACTCCATGAATCGCTGTAACATGTAGAAGGATGAATTCCATCTTGTGCGAACATCAAGAATCTTTATTTTTTTATTTGGCCTTCTTTCAGTCCCATTTCAATTTGTCTTTTCCGTATCTCGTCACTTGCATTGACACTCCTTTTGATCAATTTCACTATATCTCGAAACTTACCAATTAATTCAGTACAGTTTTTTTTGCATTGTCGATTGATTTAGCTACGAATAAATTAGTTGTATGGGCAAATCAAGGAATAAACTATTTTTCTCCAAACATTTCCCTGTTGACCTTCATTACAGTGCTGTCATTATCTGTGATGATAGCTGAAACTTTTTCAATTGAAACATTCCACTAGGTGAAAATTTCTGTAAGTTTTTCAGTAATATACAGTGACATGTGGCTTTCTGTCAGCTCCATAGCACCTAATGTTCTGCTGAGGAGTAGAGACTTGTCCAAAAAGTGAATAGTAACACCCACAAATTATTTATTTTGCATGGTTTCAGTCCAAATATCGTAGGTGATGTAATAGTTTTCAGCATCTTTTATATATTTTTTTTTAAAAAGATGACTCATTGCCTTATATTTGTCGTCAATTCTGGTTTTTATTGTCTCTCGAATTGGAACCTTGTACAATGGACATACTTCCTTATCAGTAGTAATAATAATAATATTTAGCACCGCGTCTTACTACCCGTTCGGGTTATACGCTTTAAGTACTAATTACTCTAATGGATTAGGAATTGGGAAGGTTGAATTAGAGGAAGTGAACCCGCATTTGCGTGGAGGGAGAGTGGAAAACCATTTAGGAAAAACCACCCCCAGTTCACCCGACCGAGATTCGAACCTCGATCTCCCCGTCCTCAGCAGTAGAGCTCAACACGACAAGCGCGTTAGCCTACTACGCCACCGAGGCGGGTTTATCAGTAGTAGAAAGCCTTTAACTTCTACAGTGGAAAATGGTTTATTATCCATGATTATAAAATTCACAATGGCTTCAGTTTGTAATCCAAGCTCTAAAATATAGAGGGATACAATACATAGCCATAAACAAAACCTACAGTTAAAGAAAAAATTAAATAAAAATAACTAGGAGCGCGTAGAGTGGATATCCTAAAATTGTGAGTTAAAAAGTGCTGGACATTCAACATGTCCCCAGCGCACGCCTTTCACTCTTTTGAGTAGCGGGAAACTACGGTCCACCTTCACGGGTTGCATAACATAAGAATATAAAAAAAGGTCGAAGGCTAACAAAAGAGTTTTTTTGGACATGGAGCTTTTTTTTAGACATAGGGATAATATGGCGTAACTGTGCTATAGAATAATTTCAAGTCTTAAAATCTTTTAGATTTCATTTTATGCCAAACTTTATTAAATAACAAGCATATAATTGAAGAGCATTCGATAGTTCTTTGTATATATCATTGTCGTAAGTGACAAAACATTATCAATATAAATAAATACTATCCAATAAAATCATTGTTCCATAAATATTTACTCCTTTCCTTCTAATCATTACGTTATTTATTATTATGTACCTTAAATATATTACTAAAATATAAATGTTAATGCATAACATTAGTGGACTTGAATATGATCATACATAATACAGTAGATGATCTCTCCTAACTAACATATTTATGTACCTGTTGCAAAAAAGCAACATAAAGTTTTAGTTCCATCAAATGTACCTAGTGTCACTACCATTTAACATGTTCGCTAAAAACCTAATTGCAGAACTCAACATAACCTTCGCATATGTCATAAACAAGGATAATAGTACAATTATAAATATCGAGGATATTCCCTAACCTTATTCCTTTTTCTTAAGCTTTCTTTACCCCCCCCCCTTTTTTTAAACACAAAAGAGATTAACAACGCTATCATAAAAGTTACAATCGAGAACCTAGTCAAAAAATATAAAGTTAAGTTGATATATACAATACTCCGATGCAATATTCCCTTCAACTAATCCTGAAAATCTCTGCATCCTATTTCTACCCTTTCCCACCTTAATGTTACCAAACACAAAATGCAACACCATTTACAATTGAGACGAAATAAAGTTAATTTTGAAATGTATAACTTTAAAGCATTATAGATAATATTGAAAAAGTTCTGATATAACAAAACTCTCCTATTTTCATATTTAATATACTCATTCAACCCAAATACTACAGAAAAAAATTAAGGTTATTTTGTTAAGTATCAAGTTAGCGCATAACGCCTAATATCAATAACGCAGAAAATTTCTGACATAACAATACTCTCATTTTAAAGTAAATCAAAGGCGAAGTTTTATGCAAGTAATTTATAATTAAATTTGATAGATAAAGACCAAAAAAAGAATTTTGAAAAGTTACAATAATTTACATTTAAGCCGAAAATGAATTTATCCTTACATTATCTTAATATGTCCGTTACGCCGATGCTTAGTCCTACAGGGTCCCAGCCACGTTCAATAGTGACGTGCTCTTCGATGGATGGTCTTTTATATGGCACACACTCGTCGAACATGAGAGGCACAGGGGAAGGGAGCGCGCGCGGCAGAAGAACATTCTCCGTTATTCCGGCAAAGTCTGGCAGTTACCCTTTTCTTCTCGTCTTTTCTTTTCTTTGAAGTTGGGCGGATTGGGCATGGTAGTGGTGGATCTCTAGCGGCGATATGCGGCACTAGGCTCCTTGTTGACAGTTGCTCGCGTGTGTTTTATGTGGTCGTATGTTTGTTGTTCGAGGTGCTTAGCCAGGTCGGTGATATCGGGTAAGTGATGTTTATGCTTGACTGGCCCCATTCTGTTTACATATATCACTACTAACACTCCTGAAGTTTAAAACCCACTCAAAACGGTGAACCAAGCTCTTTTAGATTAAGTACGCAAGGTGTCAAGTCAACGCGTGTTGACAGCAACCCATCTACACACGGAATCAATGAATGTACAGTAGCCCCATGGCTTCTTTGGTGCTGACTGACAGCTCACAGCTGACTTCTGACAGTCAACATTTAGGTATATACCTAAATTTTGACTGTCAGAAGTGACAGCTGCTAAACACATGGTTTTGCAGATCATATGGTTCGGCGAAGGGATACATAATTTGGTCTGGTAACTTTTCAAGGCCACCAGCTCTCAGCTGTGAGCTGTCAGTCAGCACCAAAGAAGTCATGTAGCTACTGAATTAAGGGAGATGATTGAACGATGTCGATGTTTTTGTCATTTTGTCATCGATGTATCGCTCATATAAACATCGATGTTAACGTCGATGCTTATGAACGATATATCGATGTTTTGCAAACATCGATGTATCGTTTGGATCCCTATGAGTAATTCATTCTTATCTTCGGCTAAGTGCGAGTAAAAATATTGTTTTACTTGTCAAAACAAGTGGCGACTGAAACCAATCTCTAAAATAATTACATGCTTGATAAAATACAAAAATAATTTGTTTTATAGGTAACTTTTATGCATCTTTTTAAAAAGATTTGCACTAGTAATTTAGTTTAATTGTTTACGGATGATTCAATATGAATTGGCATATTAATAATGTTAAATAGCAGACGACCTTGATATTACTTCTGCTATTCTCATCTGATTTATCCTAACACTTATTTTCAACATATCTTTTCGAAGTGTTTTTGATGGAGAGTATATAATATTGCTTTATTTTGAAAAACAATTATACATAATTTATTGGTTTTGTTCGGGTTTTAACTATAGTCATGAGAGAAGAATTTTTACTACACTAATCAGCTGTTCAACTCTGGTGACATTATTATTATTAATACTCTGTTTTTTTAAAATAGTCTGGCTCAAGAAAATTTGATATATTATATGGTTGATTCATCATCCTTGAGTGGCTAAAATGTCTTCACCAAGTGCGGGGAAACGAAGAATGGATACAGATGTTATAAAACTGTATCCTTTGTAATTGGCCATTGAATTATTGCCAAACATTTTTATTCGAGTCTAAACATGTATTGTGGTGTCATTGTTGTCTGGCTATTTGTTTACTATTCTTTATGTTGAGTCAGATGGGTCCAGCCTCTTTTTTTTATTTTACAGTTTTTTATTCCATAATACTGTTAAACACAATTTTTATTCTAAAATGACTACCTATTCTTAGATAGATGTATACAAAAGTTTTATTAACAAAACTACCAAACCCTTCCTTCACCTCTGACAAGACATCTTGTGAATGTGAGGAATGCCAGGTCTCCACCGTGGTTCGGATTCCACGTTATTCCACGTTAAACTGTAGGTCCTCCATTTCATCTCACAATCACCCTACCATTACACATTAGCGTAAGTGCGTATAACCCGAAGGGGAAGTAAGACGCGGTGCTAATAATAATAATAATAATATTAACAAAACTAAATTATGATAAGCCTAAATATGAAAGAGCCACACTATGTTGATTGCAAAGTAAAAAAATTCAACTATTCTACCAAAACATTAATATCATTTTAATATGTACCTATCAACATTTTATTTTGCTCAATATAAACCAAATATTTCTCCAGTATATACCTAAAAAAGTCTAATTTTCTTCACAGTTCTTGAATATCTGTAAATGGTGTCTTGGAATTTAATGACTTTTTATCTTTATTTAAAAAGTTTTTCAACCGTGCTCAGTGGCCGTGTGGTCTAACATGCCACTCTTGCAGTAGACTAGACTGTCAATGCCAGGGATATCAAGGTTCGAGTCTTGGTCAAGTTTACTGGGGCTGGTTTTTCCAAAATGGTTTTTTCACTCTGCCTCCACACAAATTCGGGTACACTTCCTCTAAATATAACCTTCCTAATCCTTAAAACCATTGGCCTGATTAGTACATAAGCGTATAATTGGAATGGGTAGTAAAAAAAGTTTCTCGTCTAATGGCACAATTCTCATATTCAACAAATGTTGATGGCTTATAACCCGAACAGGTAGTAATACGCGGTGCAAAAAAAAAACCACCTCTGTTGATATTACCATATGGAGAAAATTACTCTCTTATAATTCTACTGGAGCAATATTTTAGGTCATGGTAATCAATGAAAGAATTATAGGCCCTATGTCTAGCTTATTTCGGTGTGTAGGTATTCTCAATGAACTCTTCCCATTGGCTTTGCTAATCAATAATCTGAACAATGTTCTAAGAGTCTTCCAATAACGCTGCATGTCTTGTCCACCATAATCTACAATACTTGACTATCCCTACAATCTCTTGTAATGAGACAGGTTATATAATGTATCATTATCTAACATACTCCACTCCTGAGTAGCCTCATCTATTTTTGGTCCAAATAGCTTCCAAAGCACCTTGTTTTTCAACATGCTAAATTTGTTTTTGTCATGTAAGGTAAGAGACCATGTTTCACACCCATAGGGAACAACCGGTAAGATGATTATTTTGTACATTCCGAGTTTTACATGCCTTGAAAGCAAGCGAGATGTCGACAACTTAAATTGACTGAGCAATATCATGAATTTCTCGACTATGGTTTTCTTACTTTCCATTCTAAAATAGTTATTGCCAGTTAAATTTGTTCCTAAATTCATTAACCTTGTCAAATGGTATGTTGTTTGCAGTAGGCCATAATCTCTAAATTATTGACCCCATTCTTTGTTCTCTATATGATCAGATATTTAGTCTTTTCAGCATCCAATTTTAAACTCATTTCCTCACTAACCTCTAGTAAAATTTCTGTATTTCTTGCTAGAGCGTCCATAATATTGCACACTAATTTTTTTTTTACACATATGCACTTTAAATAACATGTTTCAATAGGCTGTTAAATGTTTAAGGACTAGTTGTCATTCATGAACTATTTATACAAGATAGGGTAAAGACATAGTATTTAGAAAAAAGTTATATATTAGGCCCATACATACATATATACCATTGTTTCCATTCCCACTGGAGCGGGTAAGATTATCTGAGTCACAATAAGCTAGGCCTATTATAATAAATATATAACTAAGTTATATTTGTAGCTCTGTCTAGGGTCAAGATATTTATTTTATTGATAAAACCCCAATTTTCAAAAGTTTGGAAAAAGAGATTTTAGATAAGGAGATTAGATCTCCCTAAATTATCAACATTTCAACTAAGGTACATGTACTTGAAAACTAAGGGATGTGGTCACCTTAGCACTTTGCTTACACAACCAGTTTTAAATTAAATGCAAGCCTGGTTTAAAACATATTAGTGACAGGCCCTATGCTAATCAGCCAACTTACACATTTATTGTAAACGATAATACAATACAATCTGGTAATAAAACACAGTGCTAAAAAAAAGTTTAGTTACTATAACTCACAACGATAAGCAGCTACAGTAACCCTATGACTTCTTTGGTGCTGACTGACATCTTTGAATAGTTACCAGACCAAATTATGTATCCCTACGCCGAACCATATGATCCGCAAAAAACATGTGTTTAGCAGCTGTCACTTCTGAAAGTCAAAATTTAGCTATATACCTAAATTTTGACTGTCAGAAGTCAGCTGTAAGCTGTCAGTCAGCACCAAAGAAGCTATGTGGCTACTGTAGCTCTACTGATAGAGATAGCTAACCATCAAAATGTTTGACTCCAGGCTATTAATTCTTTAAAATCATGGGCAGGTTACCTTAGAATGGCTTTTCTATAACGTGCTTTTCTATTCTATCTCAAGGAAAATTCCGGTGAATTCCTCTTAATTAACCTCATCACCCTTATCATCCTAATTTTGTTCGTCACTGCATCTTATTACTCATTTTGGGTTACACGCAAGTGTACCGATTAAACTCATGCTAGGGATGAGGATGGTTGAATTTAGAGGAAGTGTACCTGTATTTGCATGGAAGGAAAGTGGAAAACTATTTAGAAAAAAAACCCGCCCTAAGTACACCCAACCAGGATTCAAACCCCAATCATCCTGTCATCATCAGTCCAATCTTTTGCAAAATTGATACCTTAGAGTTTAGACCATTTGACTACCACAGCGGCCTTTCTTAAATTAATTTTGTTAACTCTTTAGCTGCGTTAATTGAAGATATCCGATCTCAGCAGTATAGCCATTGACTGCGGAAATCGACTTTACCCCACGACGTGTAAACTTTATATACCTTTGCTGGGACAGTCTGAGATAGCCACAAGTGTGTTATAACACTAAATTTTTCATACTAGCATGCACGTGTGCCTCCGACATCTGGTTTTTAATTTTGAGAACTGTCAGTTACCAGCTGCTAAATCATAACAGTAGTAGCGCTTGTTTACTTCCGCATTTAATTACTTGTAGCACATGCGCATTATTTATGTGGCGGGAAAATTGTTGAGGGATTTATTAGTCTAGTATTTGTGATATCTACCCAGTTATTCTACTGTATTAGTAACATTTAACTTAAGGCTGCCTTAGTGAATGGGTGCATTGCCTATAATATGGCAAATCCAGCTCTAAAACTTTCACACAGAAAGTACAGACACAAAGTTGTTGATGGTTTGGCGGAATGGTATGAAACGCGTATACTAACAAAAGGTGGTAGGTGTTTTACGACAACACTGAATGCTAGATTGACTGAAATACATTTTCCGGCCCAGTTTCATGACAAGAAACACCAGCCAAACTGTTCTGTTTACAGTATTCTACCGAGCAAATGTTCCAGAAAAGGAAAAGGGGAGTGTATGCGTAAACAAACAACTTTCTATTGTCCTGATTGTCCAGAAAAATCAGCTTTGTTTGTGTTTGGTTGCTCTCAAACATACCATACAAATAAAGTGTACAGGAAGACCTGTCACTGTGCAGAGTGAAACATGAAAACCAGTATAGTGACAGTTGTGAAAAATGAGTGTAATATAAGCGTATAGACACAGTATGTAGGCCTAATAAGAAAACATGTTTTTAGTCTCAAACAAAAGCTAAAATCTAAAATGTCATGTTTAATAAAAAGTAACAAGTATGATTGAACTTTGAGCAAGATCTGTGTGGCTCTGACTACTGGTTGGTTGGTATGGCAATTGGAAAATTCAATACTTTAGTGAGTTTTAAAAATTATTTTATTTCTTCTAATTGCTATTTTATTTTTGTTCTTGACCTATTTCCTATTTTGAAATCATGTCTAACACAAATATAGGATTTTATAGACTACACTACACTGAGAAAAGCACCAATGTAGCACAAAATGGTTCAAGTTGTGTTGATGTAACCTAATTTTCAAACATTTTCTTTTTATTACATTTTCCCCATATTAGGCCAATATTAGATTAAATTTTGTTGGGGTTCTCAATGCTGATAAACCTGATTTTCAAAACTTCTGGAATTCAAACCAGGATGTTTTAATGGCCTTGGATGTTTTCCAAAGGTTCTTGATTTAAAATTAAAAAAAGTGCTATACCTAAAAGCAGCCCAGCCCGCAGAGTTCCCCTAAAACTGTTAAGTAAACTTAAGGTGCATTTAGTTGATCTTGAACAGCGTGGCATTATTGAATGTTGTGAAACTGGTGAATGGGTAAACAATCTAGTTATTGTAGAGAAACATAAAACAGGGGCCATAAGGCTGTGCATAGATCCTAAGGATCTTAACGAAAATTTGGTCCAAGATTATATGCTGATTTCCACTCTCGAGGAGATTAGTTCCAAAATGGGCAATAAAAAATATTTTTGTGTATTTGATTTAAAAGATGGGTTTTACCAGGTTAAATTGAGTAAAGAATTGGCTGGTCTATGTACGTTCAGCACCCCCTTTGTATGCTATCGGTTTTTACGCGCCCCATTTGGACTAAGTGTGCTTCCTGAGTACTTCCAAAAGATGACTCATAAATACTTTGGGAATATTGGGGGAGTATGTGTATATTTTGATGATGTTTTATGTGGAGCAGACACAATGGAAGAGTTATGGAAAATAGTTAAACAGGTTATTCAAGCTGCTTGTGAAAACAACATAGTATTCAACCCGGAAAAAGTTCAATTCTTTGTGGATAAAGTTAAATTTTTGGATGGATGGAATTTGTCCTGATGACAGTAGGGTTCAGGCTATTCAGGGCATAGAAGTACCTGCTTCAAGGAAGGATTTGCAGCGTATTTTGGGAACAGTCAACTACCTAAGACCATTTATGCCCCACCTGTCAGATATTTGCACCCCACTCCGTGAACTTCTGAAAAAAGTTTCCGAGTGGTCTTGGAATTCCTCCCACAATAAGCAGTTAGAGCTTTTGAAAAAGTCTATAGCACAACATACCTTGTTGACTCCTTTTAACCCCCTTCAAACCCATCAACATACATCCTGACAGTAGTCAATATTCCCTTGGTGCCACTTTAATGCAAGATGGCAAGCACATTTTATATGCTTCATGATCGCTTACCACCACTGAGCAAAATTATGCTCAGGTGGAAAGAGAGTTGCTCGCTGTCGCATTTGTATTCAAAAGGTTCCATAACTTTGTCTATGGTCACAAAGATGTAACTGTTCATTAAGATCATCGGCCACTCACCTCCATCATTGTAAAACATTGGTAAAATTACCAATAATCGCCTCCGCCGCCTTAGGCTGAAACTATTGCCCTATTCATTCACACTAAAGTATTTAGCAGGCAAATACATGCATATAGCGGATTTGTTATCCCGAAATTGTAAAATTATTCCTTCATCTGTAGATGAAAGTATGTATAATATAGTACATGTTATAGGGACAACCTTCGATGTTCAACCATCCTTACTTGAAAAGTACAAGAAAAATACAGTTGTGGACTCTGTTTTGAGCAAAGTATTTAATTATTGCATTAAAGGTTGGCCTAAGTCATTGTCATCAAATTGCTCAGGGCTGAATCATTATTTTTCCCTCAGAAAAGGCATCACAGTCCATGATGGGCTTCTTTACTATGACGAGCGTCTATTAGTTCCATTTAAACTGAGGCGCTTCACGCTTGAGATCCTTCATGTAACCCACCTCAGTTTTGAAAAAGTCAAGGCTCAAGCATCCCGCAGCTTCTTTTGGCCAGGAATCAACTCTGATTTGAAAAATTTTATACTTGCGTGCCCAACATGCAATCGATTTCAACGGTCGAAAATAAAGGACCCGCTGCAACCTCATGACATCCCTGATCTACCCTTTGCTAAAGTTGCTGCTGATTTTGCGGATTATAATGGCGACAGCTATCTAGTTATTGTGGACTACCATTCGTGGTGGATTGAGGCTGAGAAGGTCCCGAGTAAGTCTGCTTACACTGCTATAAGTAAGCTCAAACCAATCTTTGCACGTTTTGGGATTCCCAAACAATTCATGTCTGACAACCAACCTTTTGACTCATGAATTCAAAGTATTTGCTCAATCATGGAATATTGAATTAGTAACCTCCAGTCCTCACTATCCCCGCAGCAATGGTTTGGCTGAGAAAGCGGTTGGAATTGTCAAATTGATATTAAAAAAGGTGCAATATGACCGGGGAGACTTTCCACTTTTTCTTCTGGATTATAGAAATAGCCCAGTGGGAGGGCTCCCATACTCACCTGCTCAGCTTCTTCAAAGTCGCACCCTCAATTCTAGACTGCCTGTAATGGATTGCTGCTTGAAGCCAGAAATAATTATTGATGATGCAGTGACTGCGAAAGTAGGGCAATCGTTACATTATGACAAAACTGCTCGATTCCATGAGCAAGTTTTTAACCCTGAGCAGTATGTCTTTATTTGGAACAACAAACTGCGGTTTTGGGAGGAAGGCAGTGTGGTTAAGATATTGAAAAACAGATTATATCTGGTGTGTATAAAAGGAAAACCTTATAGACGTAATTCACTTCATATTAGGCCTAGTCACTCTTGTAATGACATTTCCTGTGAAGATCATGATAGGGTGAGGAGCTTTGGTGATGATATGGGTGAACTTGAGGGATTAAAGGTAACACCACCATCCTCTCCTAATAACAAGCCAGAGGACATAATAGCCTCAACTTCTCAGTCTCCTAATTCAGAAATGAATACTGTGCCTCTTGGAACTAACAGTAGCCCCATGGCTTCATTGGTGCTGAGTGAAAGCTTTAAAACGTTACCAGACCAAATTATGTATCCCTACGCCAAACCAGATGATCTTCAAAAACATGTATTTAGCAGCTGTAACTTTTGACAGTCAAAATTTAGGTATATACCTAAATGTTGACTGTCAGAAGTCAGCTGTGAGCTGTCAGTCAGCACCAAAGAAGCCATGGGGCTACTGTAGTCTGCCTAATATTGTTACAAGGTCTGGTAGAATTGTCCACCCACCAAAACGCCTTGACTTATGATTCCTTGTTGAAAAAAAAATAAAAAATAGAGAGGCATGTTTAATAAGTTGTATAGTAGCGCCTAACACAGAAAAGTGTTTTATTTTGTTTTGTCAGTTGGCCTCACTTTGTACGATACTTTTAGTGTTTGTTCTAACATGGATTTAGTTTATAACCTTCATTGTATAATTGATCCCGTCTTTAAATTGTCGACCATGGCTCAAAGTTAATTTTGTATGTGATAATAAAACAGTCAAATCCTTATTTAGAAATTAGTTTGACAATGTGGGTTGTAGGTAAAATAAAAAATGGTTCTGTTAGCTGAATAACACTGCATTTGGGTAAAATGTGACATAAATAATATGTTACGTATAAAATTTTATTGATATAAAATATATATTATTATGCAATTTATAGACAACGTGGTGCTAAATTTCATATTTAAAATGCATTACTAGTTGAAAATCACATTATTTGGTTATAATCATGATCATGCAAATATTCAAATTTTGAATTTTTGACCTATAATTAGCATTTCTGAAGATAAGAAGTAAAAATTAAATACACAGCAAAAGGGTTAGGTTAGTCATCCTTTGGTTTTATTTGTCAATTAAATGATAACAGCTATTCTCTTTTAAAGTACAATGGTCAAGTGTGTGTCCTCATACATTTGATTGGGTTGAGGATTATACTGTTGAGCCCTACAGGGACAAACCGACTGGGGAAATTGTGCTTGTCTTCCATATATCTGCATTCTCTTTGTGTTATAATGTTAGGTTCTGACAGTCTTTCTAGTATAGGGGGCTCCCTGATGAATACTCCTCTGATGTAGTCTTACAAAGTGTATGACATCAATCTCTTCTGTTGATGTAAGACTTGATATTGTGCATCAACCTATTTAATTGTGTTTGGATTTGTGTTTAGTAAGTATTTATTCTTAATCTTACATTAATATTGTTACATTTCTACTCATGCACATCTTCTACAGTAAAGAGTTGTGTAGAAAATATCTTTGCACTCAAAAATCTAGGGATGCTATGGCCACCTGCACTACTTTCTAGACCACAAGACAAGTCCTTTCAACCATAGAAAAAAATCAAGGAATATTAATCAACAATCAAGCAAACAAGTTGACTTTGTGAATAAATTTGTTCTATTCCCAATTAACTTAGCATACTTCAAACAAAATTATAATAGATATAAACTGTTTGTATACTGACCATCTATGTTAATCAAAACCTGACCATATTATTTTTATCAATAAAAATAAGACCCAAGCCTTCTCACAGATTCTTTACTGGTACCTAACGCTATTTGGCTGCTCACCACTCCTACACATAAGTGTGTAGATTGGTAATTTTACCTGTTTCGGCGGCCGTATGGCTTAAGGTATCAATCCCACAATAGACTAGATTGCCTATGACAGAGATTGGGGTTCAAATCCCAGTTGGGTGTACTAAGGGTGGGTTTTACCTCAACACAGATGCGGGTGTACTTCCTCCAAATTCAACCTTTCTCATCCCTAGCTCATTAGTGTAGTTAGTCCATATGTATGTAACCTAAACAGGTAGTATGACGAGGTGATAGAAAAAAAAGTGGGGGAGGAGGGGTTTCCACATTAAACTTGACCTTATTTGTTGATGTCTTGAGAGTGTATTTTTACTAGTAAAAATCCTTATCTGCATTCAGTATTGAAAGTAAACATGAAGTCACCATACTGGGAGGACTAAATGAATTTTGTGTCAAGTTTTATGGCCCAAGAGGCAGTAAGTATTCACATTACTCTATATCAGCCTTGGGAAAATTATGGTCAGCAGGCCGCATTGCCACATATTTTTATGTTCCGAAATGCAAGCTATAGCTATTTATCTATGTGTAAAATAAAATTAGTGCCGAAAATACAAAAAAATACAAAATATTCTTATGTAAGACTACTATTTCTTTAAAACACATACCAAACTCCTCCTTCACCTCTGACAAGGCATCTTGTGAATGTGGGGAATGCCAGGCCACCACCGTGGTTCGGATTCCACATTAAACTGTAGGTCCTCCATTTCATCTCACAATCACCCCTACCATTACACATTAGCGTAAGTGCGTATAACCCGAACGGGTAGTAAGACGCGGTGCTGATAATAATAATAATAATAATAATAATAATAATAATAATAATAATAATTTAAAACACACCAATGAACATTTTTAAAACCCGCCTCTGTGGCATAGTTGGCTAACGCGCGAGTCGTGCTTAGCTCAACTGCCGAGGATGGGGAGATCGAGGTTCGAATCTCGGTCGGGTGAACTGGGGGTGGTTTTTCCTAAATGGTTTTCCACTCTCCCTCCACACAAATGCGGGTTCACTTCCTCTAATTCAACCTTCTCAATTCCTAGTCCATTAGCGTAGTTAGTACTTAAAGCGTATAACCCGAACGGGTAGTAAGACGCGGTGCTAAATAATAAAAAAAAATGTTTAAACAAATTTGAGAGTAACTTACTAGATTCACACCTGACACTAGAGAAATGATGAAAAAAATTAGAAAAATTGCATTAAACTCATTAAGTTTTGTTTTATTGAAGAATAATTTATATTTAATCAGGGCCTATCTTTCTTTTTTTTATGTTGTAGTAAATGTAATTTTAGTTTTATGATAAATTTCCTCTCGAAAATTTGTATTTTTCTTGACAGCCTATTTTTATATTTACATTCTCAATGCGGCCCTTCAGCCCAAAAATTTGTCCAGGCCTGGTCTCTATTATGCAAGTAGTTTAGTTTTATAGAGCTATCAATCTGCTAGTAAATGTTGTAACATGTAACAAACCATATTTTATCTAACTTAAACCAGCAGAGTTGGAGATATGTACCCAGTTAGCTAGGGCTCAATTTGACTGGGGCATTAGGGTTGGGGTTTTTTCAATTGTGACCTCCCGTTCCTTCTCTTGGTAAATAATGGTAAATTTATTTATATTTCACCTTTTTCATCTGGTTTCCATAGGCTAGGCACCATAAAGTCTTTTCACTAGCATATTAAAGTGTATAGCCTGCTTTGGTGGCTACATTATCTAAGGTGTCACTCTCGCAATAGACTAGACTGCCTATGACAGTGAGATCAGGGTTTGAAACCCAGTCAGATTTTACACACTCCCTCTATGCTAATATGGGTACATTTCCTCTAAAATCCGATCTTCCTCATCCTTAACGCATTAACATAATTACTAGTACATTTTTGCATAACCTAAACAGGTAGTAAAACGTGGTGCTAACAAAGAATATATTTTAAAGCATATGACTAGGGACAAAACTAAAACAGATATATATATATATATATATATATATATATATATATATATATTGACTTACATTTTAATTTTCAAAGGAAGGGCCTTTTAGAAAAATACAAACTTATTTATTGGGGCTAATTATGATAAGTTTTACTATTTTATTAGTATTATTTTATATGTGTTTATAATATATATTAAAAGTTACATCTGTAGATCTCATTATGAATAAATACATAAATGTAGAGCTACTCTTAAAGCAGTCAGACAAAACCCTTCCTATAAAAAAATAATACTTTGAAAAAAAGCCAGTGGGACTACTTTTTTAAGAAAATAATTTTAACTAATGAGTTACAATAATGGCTCGGTATGCAAGTAGATCTTAAAATTGGCCATTGATCTTACAAGTCCACATAGAAGCATGACTTTAGTAATAAAAGACATGACCATGAGCCACACTAGAATAGTTTAGTGCTAATAATAAAAGACTTAACAATTTTTTTGTTCATTACCATTTGTTAATTATTTATGAAATACCATTAGAGTTAGGTGTGGGCAAGCTAGCATGCTTAATTCCTACTTGGGATATGGGGTTCAATCTCTGACCAGGTGTATTATGTCACAATGAGTTTCTTATTATCTCAAGTGGAATGCTTATTTCCTTAAAATTCAATCTATTTACCTGGTTTCCTTAGATTAGATAATTAATATATAAATATTGTTTCTAAAACGCACTAATAAAAAGAATATAAGGTTTTGATTAAATTGTTATCTGATTCAGTGCTTGAACAATCAAATGTGTCACTTTCATGTTAAATTGACTCGCTAATGACTGGGAAATTTGGGTTTGAATCTTGGTTGAGTCTACTGAGGGTGGTTTTTTTTAAAGTGGTTTCCCACTAAACCTCCATGCATATGCAGATAGATTACCTCTAAAATGCTTCCTCTCACCTACACCTACACCAGTAGACTAATTATCATATATGCATATAACCTGAACAGGTAGTAAGACACATTGATAAAAATATATATATATCTTGGAATAAAGAGATGTTTTTTCTTTGGATTTAATTTGTGATGTTATTTTCAGCACCATATGAAGGCGGTGTTTGGAAAGTCCGCGTCCACTTACCAGAACATTACCCATTCAAGTCGCCTTCAATTGGCTTTATGAACAAGGTCTATCATCCCAATATAGATGAAGTTTCGGGCACAGTGTGTTTGGATGTTATTAACCAAGCCTGGACAGCTCTTTATGGTAAGAAGCAAATTATTTCCTATTTACTTATCAACTTTCCTATGTGTGAACTTGGAGGGGCAATTTGATAGATTTCTTTAACATCAAGAACTACTGTTTGAAAGTTGCGTGTCAAATTTTACTTTTATGACCACTGTGGTCTTAGGGTAAAATGCTTACCTCAGGATCCAATGCTTACCTCAGGATCCAATGTTCTTGGGTTAAAACCCAGCAGAAGATGACGAATTGTTCTTGAGCAATATAAAAATTCGCAGCACAACTTCTTTCAGAAGGAAATAAAGCCTTCGGTCCCATATCGATTGTGGCACATAAAATAACCTTGGAAAGCATGTGGAAATACCTTTCCTGGCAAAATTGGTTTTTCCTTTTGCTCCTGCTCATAGAAATTCTCATGTACTGATAAAATCAGTCAGTTCAGGAAGTGTACATTAAATACCTCAAATAAATAAAATTAAAATGCAAATTTGGCTCTATGACACAGTTTTGGTTATTTGCTTTTAGTTATTTTCTATTCAAAGTGTTAATCCAAGCAGTATAGTCGAGTAGGGTATTTTTAGAGGAAAGGATTCTGAATTTGTGGGAAAAGAGGATTGGTAAAAACTACAATGACAAATCATCCCCAGTTTTGTTGAGAACTAAAGTTAAAACTACCAGTCACCATCATTCCAGGTCTAGTGTGACTCTGCTGTATAAAACAGCATGGCTACTGGCACTTCTTGCACTTAAAGTTAAATAACATAGTGGTTTTGAAAACCCATAGGGAAATTAACTTATAATAATCAATTTAAATTTTACAGCTACACTGAATTTTGTATAAACAAAAAAAGATATTTTTTATACAAAACTAAGATAATCACAAACCATATAAATTACTGCCCAAACACAGAAGGATACATAACACATACTCACACATATTCATGTGCATACACACTTGCACACACACTTGCACACACACTTATACATATGCACATTGGACTTTCTGACTAAGAGTCAATAATTGCATTAACTATGTTTTGAGAGGTGTGGAAGGGAGCAGGGTCTGGAGGGATCCTCCTAGCAAATGGGAGAAAATCTCCCATTCACACATAGTTGCGCCATTATTGTACTACTTCCTTCTTAGGTGGAGCTGATCTTACTAAAAGAGTGGTGGTAGTAGAGATCCAGGAATAGTAGCTGTTTCCTTGGTGACTGTACATGAGACCCCACTCAGGGCCTTCAAGTGGTTGTTCTGAGGTGGAGGTAGCAATTGGAATATGTTTGGTGGTGTGGTTGAACGACTTAACGGCCAAAGTTCAAAGTTGCATCTTTAAGCTAAAACTGGAACATTGGATAATTTAAAGCAAGATATAAGAATGTTCCAAGCAGCGTGAAATATGGGGTTGTACAGAGCTGCAACTGAGGTGTTGGGAGTGAGATGAAGCTGTAGTGCAAGCAAGTAGGCATCCACACAACAGCATTTTGTTGATTATAGGAGGATTATGGTTGAAACATAAGTAAAGGTCTTTGCCAAAAAAAAAAACTATACAAGTTGATATTGTAGAAACTTTCCACAATGTTATTGAAAACATTGAGAGGGTATAGACGGGCTATTATTTGGTCACTTTGAAGACCTGTTGCATATATTGCTAGAAATAATTATATTTACCATATAGGCCACAGTAGTTGGGGCAATAATGCTTTTGTTTGCTCTTCATACCATTCTGCCTCATCTTTTGGTATTATGTGGCATATCACTCCCCTTTTCCTCTCATGACTAATATGAGGTTGTACTAGGTTGTGTGGAGTGAGGGTGCCTATACTAGAGATCCTGTTATGGTCTTGGTTAATTCTAACAATCCTACTTATCCTCTTCTTTGCTGGACGGTATGGTAGTGGATTGGCAACAGCTATACTCCAAAGAAAGCTAGTTCACAGTGTTTTGCTGCTCATTACTGAGTGGTTTGTGAGACATTGGTGTATATTATAGCGGACCGCAGACGGGTAAGTCTTACTAACAGTACTGGAGACTTATTTTACTGTAAAATATCATTTGATATAAATAATGAAAATTATGATATGGTTTTTAATAAAATTTAACAAATAAGTAAAAAAAACTAGTCTCGATAGTTCAAATTTCCATATAATTTGGACTAAATTCATTGCACATCCTTTTTGCTTGGTTGAATGAATCAAAGAGCACTAGAAAAAAAATACATGACACACTTAATAGTTTTTTTTCCAATATATTATAATATACAGACCTACATATGTTTACAAAATTAATTTTGTATCATGTAATTTAAAATTAAATATTAAGTACTTTATACACTTAAAAACATATATTTTCTTTTTTTATAACTGTTATTTGTAATTAGAGCTTTCATTAGTTCAAGATGGGTCCAGTACCATTAAACTAAGACTACCGATTCTCCGTATATATTTATATAATTATTTTTTTTGCATTCAGGTTATTTTCAATAACATTACCAGATTGATGCATTACTATTGCCTAAAATGCTCTTAAATTTTTATGTGCTTCTAATAATTGCCTTTTTTACTTGGACCTGCCCAGTCTGTGTACAGCTGGACAAAGACATATTTTGAAAAATTGCTCTCACTCTTTGTAGCCAGAACTAGAGTAGATTTACATACCTCAATTAACCTATCAAAATACTAGCATTCGCAATGCAACCAGACATAATTTTCTTGTGGAATATCTTTCACTGAACTATTGTTCTACTCTATAAATTAATGATAAAAGCTATTTTTATCTCTAGATTAATTATATTTTCTTTAAAATCTAATATTTCCAGAGCTAAAAATATCATCACTTTATCCAACTTTAGTTCAACACACTTTGATTTGTCCAAATAAGCATAGACCAAGTCCGCATTAATACTAGTCTGTCCAAGAGCACTTTAACATTCTTAAGGACGTGTTCATCTTGTGCTTGTCAGTATGTTAATTCTACCACCTATCAAGATATACACCACCTTTTAGTAAATTAGAACCTGGATAATTCGAACTTGAAGGGACCAGGAAAAAATTTGAACTATCCAAAAAATTCGAATTAAATAAGTTTTTTAAAAGGAATCGAAAAGAAACACAGTGGAATTTGCAACCAAGCTCAAAAACTTTATTTAACTTATTTGGACATAGTCTGTTCACAATTTATTTAAAAAGTCAGAGATTTTAATCTGTTTTCCTGATTTAAGTCTCACAGTCATAATGTATGATTCTAATTGATCTATTGACTGGAAAATTGTATCACATTGTTGCGACTTTCAAAAAAATGCCTACGTTCTTGGATACGGTCTATGGCTTCTACTGTACTTGGGATAGGCCTTTCCTGAACTACTGAAGAATTGTACTCTTCATCACCAGATGCTCCATCATCAGCCTGGATGTTATTCTTGAGAACTTCAGCGACGATGTCCGCATCATAAACTTCACCACACACTGCCACATCTTCATCCACACTGATGGAAGTCCACATAGGACAGCGGTTCCCAACCGGGGGTACGCAAAAAGAAAACGGTAATGGCGGTCACCAACTAAAAATAAGAATAAAAAATATTAAAAAGAATTTTAAAAAGTAGGTAGAGGATTTTACTAATATTTTCAGTTGTAATATTGGCCTCCATATCAATAAAATTTTCTATGAAAGAAAGGTTGAGTCCGCTGAAAGGATTGGCCTTGCCTCCTCCCGCCCAAGCCGCTGAGAAGGGTTAAGGGGTTGCGTCCGCTGGAAGGATCGGCCTTTCCTCCTCCTGCCCACGCCCAACTCCTCGCCTACATCCCTCCGCTCAGGATTGGCGCTTTCCTTCCTCGCGGCTCACCCTTCCTCAGTCTTTTAGATTTGATAGTTGACACGTGCCGGGCTGTGAATAAAAACAAAGAATAAATTAGTAGTGTGTTTAACTTTTGTTGTGGGTGTTTGTATTGAGTCATATGCATGTTATTGCTACAATCATACGTCAATTTTTCTACCAACTACCTACTATTAACGTGATTTACGTTATGGATCAGTGGCTAAAAACTGGATCTGTGCGGAAGCGGAAGTTGACTGAAACACAAAATGAAGTACTGTGCACATTTCGACACTGATTGGACCAACAATACGACACCACAACAGGTACAAGAACCAGTGCCAGAGCATGTGAGTAAACAAACTGCAGTTTCTTCTTATTCTTCTTCAGAGGGAATAATAACCAAGAAAAGAAGGTACTTGGACAGCTACATTAACTGCGGGTTTTCATGTATAGGAGAAGAGGACTGCCCTAAGCCCCTCTGTGTTGTATATGGGGAAGTATTAAGCAACAGTTCAATGAAGCCTTCTTTGTTCACACGCCATTTACATACCAAACATCCCGAGCACAAAGATAAAGATGCCACGTTTTTTCGACGGTTGAAACTTCAGAGTTCTGTAAACGTTAAAAACATATTTTGAATCCACCAAAAGTAATTCATTCAAAACTACCGAGGACTCCTACTACATTAGCTATCGTATTGCGAGACGAGGTAAAAACCAAACCATTGTTGAAAATTTAATTTCACCGTGCCTCAAAGATGCTGTCAGATGCATGCTTGGAGAGGAAAGTGCTTATAAAATGAGTTTAATGCCTCTCTAAGATAACACGGTGTCTCGAAGAATACAGGACATGTCAGACGATGTTGAGAGCACAGTCATAAGTCACGTTAAAGATTGTGATTTTTTTTCTATTCAAGTCGACGAAAGTACCAACGTTGCGCAATATTCTGTGCTACTTGTAATTTTTAAGTACTTGAAAGACTTAGAATTCAAAGAGAATCTCCTTATTTGTCACCCATTGAAGGGCCGTACGACTGGTAAAGACGTATTTGAAGCAATTTATCACTATTTTGTTGAAAAAGGAATTCAATGGTCAAAGTGCGTTGGGCTCACCACAAATGGAGGAAAATCCATGGAAGGCTGCTACTCAGGTCTTCGTGCACGCGTGGCAGAAGTCGCCCCAAAAATGAAATAGACGCACTGCTGTATTCACGGACAGCCTCGCGTCGAAACCTTTGCCTCCAGATTTAAAAAACGTTCTTGATGAAGTGGTAAAAATTGTCAACTTTATCAAGCCAAATCCTACTAACTCCAGGTTGTTTAGATTACTGTGTGAAGACATGGACATCCTTCACAACACTTTGCTTTTGCACACCAAAGTTAGGTGGTTGTCCCAGGGTAAAGACCTGACGCGGCTGTTTGAACTTCGACACGAGGCAGCCCTTTTTTTGGAAGAGCATCCTTTTAAAAATCTTGGATCCAGGATTCATGATTTTGAATGGTTACAAAGCCTTGCATACCTGAGTGACATTTTCCACCAGATTAATAAACTCAATCTTTCACTTCAAAAAAATTGTAACATTTTTCTTGTTGTCGACAAAATTGAATCCATGAAAAAAAATTGATATTTGGGCAAAGTGCATTAAAAAAGGACAGCCTGAAGTGTTGGAAACACTTCACGATTTCTTGTCACAAGCCGAGCTAAATTTAACAGTCGGTGATAAGATAATTAAGCACCTGGAAGGATTAAAATCCTCGTTTGAAAAATATTTTTCAAAGCCGGAAATGGGAGATCGGTGGATATCTAATCCTTTCAAAGAAGAGTATTTTAAACCAGCTTTATTGTCAATTCCTGAACAGGAGAAGTTGCTAGAGCTCGCATCAGATACCACTCTGAAGAACCTCTTCAATGGTGGAATGGTGAACCTAGTCAGCTTTTGGACTCATTGTGGTGATGAATACAGTGAACTTTCTAGAAAAGCCATAATGTTTTTGTTGCTGTTTGCTAGCACCGAGCTTGTTGAACGGGCGTTTTCTTCGTATACTTATATAAAAAATAAATATAGAAGTAAATTAGACGCAGCTCCGGATTTGAGATTGTATTTATCCTCTTTTGAGCCTAATTTTTAAAACTATGTAACTCAATACAGTCCCAAATATCACATTAATTTTTCATTTTTCCAATTTTTGTGTTAATTTGTTTGCTTATTTAAAAAATAAAAAACTATATAATTAAAAAATAGGCCATTTATTTTAATTCAACATATACCTTTTTTGGAGAAATTTTCGGACTCTGTAATGGGT
>CABFVX010000409.1:220744-232755 GCA_902151425.1 Timema shepardi
CAGCTTCAATCACAGTTTCTTCAACTTTTTTTTTTATTGATAAAGTCAGCTTTTTTAAAACAGTTCTTAAAGGTCTCAACTTTCACTTGGTCCCATGCCTGCTTACACATTCTTGAGGCTTGAGTAGACAAATCTCCAGCAAGAATTTTTTCAACCAACAATCATCTGTAGAAATGTTTTAGGTTCTTAATTATTTCTTGGTTCATAGGTTGAATAACCAATGTCATATTTGGCAGGCAAAAAATAACCTTTACATTTTCCAAAAGGGGACCTCTGGTATGAGCAGCGCAATTGTCAAAGAATAAAAGTATTTTCCGATTTTGTTTGCCAACAGTTTGTCGATTTTTAAAAGCCATTTTTCAAACAGATCACCCATCATCCATGCTTTTTTATTTGCCTTGCATTCCACTGACTTTGCTTTTACATATTTGAAGCAATGTGGGCTAGCTGATTTTCCAATCATTAACAATGGCAGCTTTTCAGAACCATCCATATTTGTTCCCAACCTCTGACAAGACATCTTGTGAATGTGGGGAATGCCAGGCCTCCACCGTGGTTCGGATTCCACGTTAAACTGTAGGTCCTTCAACCCTACCATTACACATTATCGTAAGTGCGTACAACCCGAACGGGTAGTAAGACGCGGTGCTAATAATAATAATAATAATAATAATTTGTTCCCAACTAACAGTGTTGTCCGATCTTTACTAAGATTTCCCCCATTGCACCGTTCACCTTTAAATACAAGAATTTTGTCAGGAGTATACTTGTAAAAAAGTCCTGTCTCATCAACGTTAAAAATGTTTTTCAGTTCTATGTCCTGGATCATTTCTTTCGAGTCCTTCCAATTATCGACTGAGCGCACATTAACAGCACCACTTTCCCCACATACAGCTTTGAAGGAAATTCCGTTTTGTTGTTTGAATACATCTAGCCACCCTGCACTCGATTTGAAGTCTGTTTTTCCTAATTCAGATGTGAAATGTTCAGCCTTTGCTCTAAGAAGAGGGCCACTCACTGGAACTTTCTTGTCTCGCGCTTGTTTGAACCACTTCAATACACAGTTGTCCACATATGAATTTTCAGGTCCTCTTAATCTTTTCCTAACTTGTCCACTCTCATTTTCATTGCTCAAAATGTTTTGTTCATTTTTCAAAAATGTTGTTGGTGTATTAGGGGGAATTCCGAAGGCCTTAGCAATTTCTGATTTATTTTTAAGTCACTTTTCTACTTCCTTTGTTACCACTATATTTTCGGACAAAGTTAATGATTTATAGGACTGTGGCTTGGACAGTGACATCATGATACACACAAACACTACTGTACAGTAGGGTGGGCCGAATTATTATTTTTTGATCTTCTATACCACGGAAAACTTGGCTCTAGAACAGTTTGGTAAAATTAAAAAAAAAAAAGTTCACATCTTCCGGTCGCGCATCACTTTAGAAATTTGTAAAAATTACTGAAATTCAACTAATTTTCGTAGTTTTGTAAAATGTGTCCAACTTAATATGGCCGAACCGCTATAGTGTGGAATTAGTACATGATGGCTAAATGAAAAACTGTAAGCATCAAAATAATCTATAAACTTTAATTTGCCGGTTACACAATACATTTAAAAAACCTAAAATTAACTAAAATTCGCCCTCTTCGGGATCTTCCAGTATGTAATTAAAGTGTCAAACCATTGATAATATTATTTTAATGTGTGTCATTAGCACAATTAAATCTTATAAAAATTAATTACCATATTTTTTTAAACTTGATAGCTAATCAGACTTATTTTTACTGTATCCAAACACAAAAATATCTAATCACTTTAAATTAATTTTACCCAACTAGCGAGACAAAAGTAGAATTTTTTCTAAGGATTATCTGATTTTAAATTATAAACAAATATCAAAAGTCACAGACTTATCTAAACTCAGTTTTTAAGAGAGAGAACAATAATCTTCTTAAGGTCATACTGTTTTTTTTTTCACTTAGTGGCCTCATGTATAAACATGATCAAAAATTATTAAAATATATTTTCCGTTGATCTTAAATTATTAATTCATACACCCACTATAATATATTTGATGAAATTAAACAATTGTTTGGGGGAAAATAATTATTTCTACAACCAAACAATGAATTAATTTAATTAAATACCTATATCTCAATGCAGCAAAATTAACCTACCCCTTGATTATCGATCCTGCCTACTATTTATTTTGTGTTTTAGACATATGTAGATAACAATGCACTTAAATCACATTTTTTTAAAAGTGACCTATTAGGTCAGCTGAATTGGCCCATTTACAAATTTTGATCAATATATTGTGCAGTAATTCATAGAACTATATTTTGGATGTCACTTATTATATGAATTCTTAACTACTTGGGTGGGGATGCTATCAAGTTAGCCTCCCCACCATATCTTGTCTGCATATTTGGTACTGATTCTTGGAATGGTGTTTTAAGAAGACTCTAATTGAGAACTATCATTATTGGCTAGTGTCTAGTTGAGTAAGAGTTTTTTTTACAAACCTGTAATCCTGTTTCATACAATCTTCAGAACTTTGTTCAGACACACATGTGGATTATAGAATATTTACATGGTACAAATATACATAGTAGAAGTGACGGATCCAGAAAAAAATGACAGGATAGGCACCATGAGACAAATAATTATATTGTTACTTTACATTCTTCTGAAAAAATTCATACTTCTCCATGAATATTATTTTTTTTAAACATGTAAGTTATAAAGCTAGGTTATATAAAAGCGTTTTTGAGTTGGCAAATATATTTAGGTTCTTCAGGGATTATCTCAATATTTCTAATTTTATTGGCAATGAACAAATCATTGAATCTTTCCTGACTTATTCTTTATCTGAAAAAAAATCAATGACGTCAGCCCGCAAGCAAGCTATACCGACCGAGCGGCTTCCGTCTGTTAGCGAACATAATTCCAACATCTGCGGATAGAGGGTGTCATGTCATCAGCACAATAAACTAATTTAAGTTTTATAGATAGGAGCTGCTAGTTTTCCATGTAAGTCATTTGTCCTCCCAAGGCTGAGTTAACCCTGTTACAGACCCACTATTACAGAGAAAAATTCTCAAAGTGCCGAGGATCGAATGTGCCTCTGAATCTGTAGCCAAGAATTCTGACCACTAAATTGTTGATCTCAAATAGATTTAATTTTGCTCAACTAACTAAAAGATTTATCTTTTATTCAAGTATCAACTGGTTTTACACAAAAAGTTTTCAATAGGCCCTCAATGTTTAGAAAAACAGACACAAATATGTAAGCTTCCATTGGTCTCTCGACTTTTTTAAGTTTTCTGTATTAAGAATTCCTTCCATAATTTCAATTCTCCATAAAGTATCTCTAGAGGGGAAGAAAAAACCGGATTCGTGTGTTTTTTCTGCAGTCATTAATCTTTTAATCTGTAAATAATGATTTATTTTTTATCTAGAGGAAATTTAAATGAATGGTGTCTATTTTATGAAATTCAACAGGGGGAGGGAGTGACGTGCCCCGGTGCCCATACCCTGAATCTGCCACTGCATAGTAGGTCAGACCTACTGTCAGTAAGATAGTTTCCATTTTATTTGAACATTTTTTTATACCAATAGATAGGCTATTGGTGATAGTTAACCCCACGATGAGGTAGGGGTTCAATAAAATTCTCTGATAAAAAAATCATGGTTAACATATCCATTATCAGAGCAATTTAATTTACAAACCCCTTATTTACAGATGTATCTTGTAAAACTACCAGTTATGATATCAAATCATTCAGAATAGCTGAGATAAAGTAGATTTCAAGAGATATTGTGCAAAATACAATGGTATTATTTTATGTGCTGCCAAGTTTTTAAAACACTTTGCAACTAACGCAACTGCTTAAAACCGTTTGCTATTAAAGTAACTGTTTAAAACACTTTTAGAGCAACTGTGTAGAGCACTTTGCTACTTGTTAAACTGTTTGAATTAGTTCATTTACCATATTATTTTGTAATATAAAACATGTTGAAACTATTTATTGGTTTGCAAATTTCATGGATCATAATTACAATTTTATTTTCATTTTAAAGTAAATAATAAGTATAATAATTATTATGAGACTTGTAAATTAGTATTTTCCTCTAAATAAAAAAAAAAACTTTGACTTTCTTGAGATGATCAAGATTGCCTCAAAATGATCAGATAATGTAAATTTTATATTTCTTAACGTATTGATTATTTAATTTTACTATCCATGACAACACTAAAAACTGAAGTCTAATTTTTTTCTGATATTGGCAATTATTTATTGATGTTATAGGTGAATAGCAATTAATAGATCCGTTCAGTTTTGTTATAAGAAACATTTTTAATGTATTTTATTACATTTACAGATTTATCGAATATTTTTGAGTCATTTTTACCACAACTTTTGACATATCCAAATCCGATAGACCCCTTGAATGGTGATGCTGCTGCAATGTATCTCCACAAACCTGAAGAGTACAAGAAAAAGGTACAAGGTAAGAAAATAAATTATTTATATTTAAAAAAAAATTACATAAAAAAAATCCTACTAAATAAATAATACACTGTCTAAATTAATTGATGATCTGATGAAGTTTTCTGAGTCTAAACATTTGTACATTATGTTCATACATTAAGTTTTTGCATAAATGCCTCAAGTCATAATATATCATGAGCCCTTTTTTCCCATTTTTAGTAGCATCTTAAATATCTTGTTTGGTTAGGTTTTAAAAACACTAGAACAACTTAATTCACCACCAAAACCAAATGTTTGTTTTTATTTGAAACTGCCAATCATACTTATTTGACAAAACCTGTACGGACTCAGAAATATAATACTTAGCCTATGGTTTTGAATTTATTATCATATTAATCTTTTTGCTCTTGTCAAATAAATATGTCCTTTTGTACAATATGACCAGGTTGGATGGGTAAATATGAAGAAATTTGGGTTATTTGTATCAAAACAATTTCAAAGAGACAAAAAACATTAGATAAAAATAAAACAAAAACGCACCCAATCCAATTTTTTGAATGCTTACAACACTAAAAACATACTGTAAAGTTTATTTTCTATATATGCTTAAAAGAAAGCAATAATAAAGAGTTAAGTGCAAATATGTCACATTAATATTTTGTTCGCAATTAATCTGACACTTTATTTTGTAGCCCCACTTTCTAAGCTATTATTTCTAAGTCCCCGAAATAAAGGAGAAAGGAGGAGATACAGTAATAAATTTGGTATTATTCGACAATAAGAAATATGAAAACATATGATACAACCAAAAATTACTGTACACAAATAATGTAGTGAGGATGTAAAATGTTTGGCTGAAGGCCACATTTACTAAATAGCCTGTAAAAATATATATATGCACATAGGATAAGTAGATCAAATCTAGTTACAATATTGACTGGCTAGGATGAGTACATAAATGACTAACATGTAATATAAATAAATATAAGGAGAATTAATGTTCCCAAACATTAAATAATTATAGCGGCGTGCATTATCGCTCAGAGCCTCAATTAAATGATTTGAAATATAGAGTTCCAAAAGATATGAACCAGTTATCAAGGTTCTTAAAGACAGTGCCCACTAAATAAATCTTAATTGCAGGCTTAGATAATTACGACCTGTGATGTCAACAGGGACAAAATGTTATTTTTAAAAATGATGCTCCCAAAAGAGACATTCAAACTACCAAGTAAGATCATCCCTCTCAAAATGGATTTTCCACATAAACTAACCATTAAACATTTAAACAACCAAGTTAGATCATCAATCCCAAAATGGAGGTTCCTAGTTCATTTACCATTAAATATTTAAACCACCAAACAAGATCAATGCTCCCAAAATGCAGGCTTCCCAACTGTTAAGAATATATAACACTATTAAAATGAAGTTTACCAAGCATAAATGATAACCCCCATTATGGCGGCATCCACATACTACCTGTCAAACAAATAAATAAAATGACTAAGGTGATCCCAGCTCCTCTATTTATAATTCCATCATTTAGAAACAAATATAAGATTGATTCCAAAAAATAATTTTAGAAAGTTTAACATTTACTACATGGTCAAACAAGAGAGAGGCCTGGGTCAATTTTTTAAATAGAGTGAAATATCTACTTAAATATGTAGCTTTATAAAGAAATATATATTATCCTATAAAACAAAATTTTACTAAACAAGCAACAGTTACCTTGTTTACAATGTTATTGGCACATACATTGATGTATTACTTGTACTTTATTGCACAATACACATTTATATGCATTTCATTGTTTTCTGGGGTCATACAAAATATGCTTGTAGGCAGAAAATGTACTTTCCACACCATGGGATGTCACTGGAGTGTATTTTGACAGAGGAACATCCCTTGGGAAAACTACTTCGTGGGGATCTACATCATTTCCTTTAAGTACATGGGACACAATGACAAAACTATCCTGAGTATCTTTTTAACACTGCCTGCAACTTAGTAGAAACACTCTCACCAGTTTCTCCTTGCATAGCATTTTGCTTTTCAATTGCGTTTTCCATGATACTTATAGATTCTTGTAGCAAAAATCCAAAAGCTCCCATTCGTTTGATACTCTTCAAATGCCACCCAAAGATGCTCCTTATGTACGCAGTTGAACAAGCCACTTTTGGATAGCTGAATGTGTTCTAAGAGTAACACACAGATATTACATACTCAGGGCTGAACATATCTACTACATTCTTCACAGCTCCAGAAGTTTCATTGTAGAAGGTGGCTGCTTATATCCATATTCCTCATCTTGTTAGAACTGGTTACGGGGGCAATGGCACATCTAATAAGTTCTATTTTATGTCTAGACTCGGTGTTAACAAACCTTTTTTTTCCTCACCTTAATTAATTTATTACATTTGAGGGCACTTTGTTCTCATGTTCTCAACAACACCTTGTATTTCATGAGCCTAGCATGTAAAAAAGAACAATTTCAAAGCACTTGGACTTAAAAGATACACGTTGGCATCTGGATCATATCAGGAAAGAACAGCTTTAAAACGTTTGGGCTTTCAGCGCACATGGCGGCCTCTGAATCTTCTCCTTGTGAATTCTCTTAGGCAACACTTTAGGGTAAATCCATCATTCATGACTTTTGCAACAGTGGAATGATTTGTATGGTCCAGCACTTTGCAGTCAATCAAATATGGGTTGGAAGTTTCCTCAGGATCTAGTTTACCTACCACAAGGCTCGCAACAAAGCAATCCTTATTATCAGTGGCTTTATCTTCAATGACCTATATGAAGACATCTCATATCTAAATTCTTATGATTTCCATAGTTTCTTCATAATATATCTGCATATAATTATTTGAGTTAAGAATTATCAGGAAAGCCTATAACCTCAACAGGTAGTAGATGCAGTGCTAAAAAAAATATCAGGAATTTGTCACTTGCAGTTCTTTTCCAAGGATCAAAATTCAGGTACTTGGAGTTAAAACCATAAGATATTTGCAGTGAGCATTGCACTTCACAAGTCCTGACACAATTATTTTATGTAACTGAAAGAGTTCTGCATCTCTGTTCAAAGCATTTGTTCCTTTGAAGAACTAGGTGTTTACTCTTTGTCATGTTTTTAATAAGTGTATTGTATTATTAATTACTTCAGAGCACCATAATTATTATGGCTCTCTTTAAGATATTAACAAGGAAAATACAGACCACACTATAAGCCTATGGTTTACTTATAAAATTAAAAAATTGATATTTGACTAGAGCACATGAGAGAGATAGGCTGTTTTCCCTACACTTACTAACCAAGAGAATCAGAACTACTAGGCCAAGTACATGTTCTTGTTGCTTTCCACTTTCAAATTTCCCTTGGTTCCTTCTCCCATTACTGCAATAACAGCCATTAATTCAACCAATCAACGATGGGTAACTAGTCACATGACTTAAGCGCAAAGTGAATCAAACAAGGTAATTCCCAAAAGTTGCTGATCAAGCAACTTTACTGCATATCAATGCACACGTGGAAAGCCAAAGGGTGGGAAGCTGATACCAGCCAGGGGTTATTTTCTTGACTTGCTGTCTATGAGAATTAAACAAAGCAATACTTGGACTCCCATTTATATCAACAATACATTAATTTAAATTAACTTTAAGATTAAATGAAAGAAATGGGAATTAATTTTAATCTATAAATTAAGAATAATAAAGGAGTGAAGAGAGGATTGCTAACATTAAAAAGTGTACCTTGTACATGTTGTTTCAATTGTGATACATGAAACATCTATTTTTATTAATGCAAACCTGACACATTACAAATTTATAGTCAGTTGTGATGAGGTCATCGATCACAGTTAATGATTTTAATATTCTAGCCAGCTAAGACGCGACCGGTATAGAGTGGAAAAAAAAACCCGGTAATAACCTACGTTTAGACTTTCACTATCAATTGTTCTTATGAAACTAAAATCACTTTGAGACATTACAGAACAAGAATGCAGGTCTTTAGCATTAATGGACAGGTGTGTTGGGGGTGGGGTTCTAGACCAAAATTCCTATCTCCTTGCAGAAGTCTTAGAAAATCCATCCCAAAGTTCATTGGGATATGACCTCTGAGTTTGGGGGAAGGGGGCATTGACTTAGTTGACAAACCCTCGAATAGCTGAACTCGATTTTACACTTTTAATTAGTTCATTGACACATTCCCTTCAGCTGTATTATCCAACCAAATAGTTTTTAAATACCAAACAAATTTGCAATTAGTATACAAATTTAGCAGAAAATAACAAAGTATGTATGTAAAATCATATAAACTATGTAGAAATGTCATAATATGCAAAATAAAAATAAATATGGCTTAGTAATAACATTGAAGGAAATGATTTCAATTAAGTGACTACATGCTGCTTTGTAACAAGTACTGGTAGTCAGTGAAATTTTATAATAATATTTAGCACCGCGTCTTACTACCCGTTCGGGTTATACGCTTTAAGTACTAATTACTCTAATGGATTAGGAATTGGGAAGGTTGAATTAGTGGAAGTGAACCCGCATTTGCATGGAGGGAGAGTGGAAAACCATTTAGGAAAAACCACCTCCAGTTCACCCGATCGAGATTCGAACCTCGATCTCCCCGTCCTCAGCGGTCGAGCTGATCATAAGCACGTTAGCCAACTACGCCACCGAGGCGGGTGAAATTTTATATAAAGTGAAATATAAATAAATGTAATACAACTTATCAATACTTATTTTAAACTGGTTTTACAAAATAAAATCTAATAATAACTATTGAAATGTATGAAGTTATAGTAATTTTAATATGACATCTTAATTAGACAATTTCTAAGTAAAATTATTTTTATATCATAACTTTACATATTTCACTAGTTAAAGAATTTATTTTGTAAAATCATTTTAAAATAATTATTGAAAAGTTGTATAGCATTTATTTATATTACACTTCATATAAAAATGTCACCGCCTGTTACAGATCAGTGCGAAACAAATTATTTTAAAGCATTTCTTTCATTATTAGTATATATGTCACCGGCATTGTGTGAAATCCAGGCATTATATAAAATGCCTAGGCTTTCTATATAATGCCAAGTGGTTTTGGCAAAGTATGAAATAAACGAGTTTTACAGTTGTATTTCATACTTATTTTCAAGTTTTTTGTTTTTTTGACGTCCCGGAATATGTTATCAATTCTTTTATCCAGTTATATGTAAGTCTTGCGGCGTTTTCTTGCATGCTCACCTAATTCAATTTGGTCAGGTTAGGTTATTTTAGAATAGGGTAGTGTGGTAAGGTTAGGTTAGTTTAGTTATTGTTCTCGGTAGTATATAATGTTTGGTTATTCTATAAATTTTCTACGAAAAGTATGAAATACAACAGCAAAACTAATTTATTTCATACTTTGCTAAAACCACTTAGGAATTATATAGAAGGCCTTGGCACTTTATAGAATGCCAAGTTTACACCCATTGCCATTAACATATTATATACTCGCCTTATTACATATAATTATGTTTTCTAAAATTCCAAATTATAATAACCCTAATATGGCATTTTGTTGATATATCTATTTTCTGAACATTTAAGTGGCGATGAATAGAATATTTATTTGCATAGAAATCATACCTTTAGTAATAATATCTTAAAGGAAAACTCTAATTATTGATAGATCTTTGTTCTAGAATCAGTTTTAATTTGGGTTAGTGCCCATATCTGTGGTCACATGGTCTAAAGCATCATAGACTGAGCTACCAGTGATGGGAATATTGGGCTTTTATTCCTGATTGGGTGTAAGCCCACTGGGACTGATGTATCCTGAATTGTTTCTCACTATACTTCCAAAAAATGGTGGCATAAAGCCTTTAAATTCTACTTTCCTTACCCCTTCCCCATGAGTGTAAAGATGCAAACAACCCAAATGGTTATTAAGAGACAGCGCATAAAATAAGTGTCTTCGTGTGATTGGACAGATCTTTTGAGTTGTATGTGTAAAGTCATATATTTGGCCTGCGATCTCATGTCAGGATAGCTTGGAATGATGATAGGGAATAATTTTTNAAAATGTATGGTTTGTTAGTGAAGAATGGAAGAAATCATTGATTTTGTTAGTAGAACAATTAGTTGTAGAAACTCAAATATTCAGAGAGGACAAATCACGGTCGCTTGAGTTACAGAATCCTAAGAACTTGGACAGTGAAACCAACACATGGGCAAAAGGGATTCTGAGTAAGCTGAATAGAATATTTATGAAACCATCATTGCTCTCCTCCATGTGGCTCATACTGCATTTTAAGTAATGTATCCACTCACAGTAAGCTTACAGGGTATGGTGTTGGACTATGGTGTTGTACAAGCTATAATAAAACATGTCTAAACTCAGATTAGTAGCGTGTGAAATAATTAGGAATGGTCTAATGTGATGTGTGAGGCTGAAAAGTTATTAAAAAACCATGACGCCCCTGATTCAGTTCCAAATAGAGTTAGAAAAAGAAAAATGTTAATTGATGAATTGGGTATAGATGAACCTATTATTGAGATGAACAAAAAAATGAAAAAGATTTGTATTTTAAGTTGCTAGATTCACTCCGTGTTCAGCTTGAAGATAGATTTTCTGACCATAGCTTAGACATGGTAAAAGAAATGCTTTATTTCACACATACAGGAGTTTTAGAAACAACAAATAATGTTTCTCCTGAAAACATAAAAATCCTTTGTGAGTTTTACAATTGGGACAACAGCATTCAGTGAAATGTATCTTGCCACTCACTCAAGCATATCAATTGATGATTTGATTCCTCGTAAAAGTGAGAGATCTAAAGAGACAGCTCAGAAAAAGGATCATGATGAAGGGAAAACAAGTATGGACGTTGATGACGAGTCTGAAATTGAAACATAAAATAAACCTGAACAGATTAAGAGTTTCTGGGTGGCAAAGGGTTTTTTGAAACCTTATAGGTATTTGATTAATTGTTCGCGCTTCAAGAGATTAAAAGTTGTTTATACAACTTTGCTATCCCTGACCATAACCATTTGTTCGGCTGAAAGAGCTATGAGCAAAGTTAAAATAATAAAAAACAGGCTCAGGTCTGTGATAAGAGATGCATAACTTTCGATCCTTATGGTTCTAGCTTCAGAGAAAGACTTATTTGAGTCGATTCCTAATTAAGAAATAATTGATGCCTTTTCTATATTGTTATCGCAAGGGAAGAAGTAACTGTGCTGAATATAAGCCAAAGCAACTAGGACTTCATCAAACTATTATTGTTTTAATTTTTTCTTCCTTACAAGACACTGTTGATATTTTGTTCCTTTCCTTTGGAATATTGTCTTACAAATATTAATTTCATGTAATTAGATATTTATTATTTATTTAATTTCAAATGAGTATTTCTTTCCAAACTGTACCATTTTAAACCTTAGTCTATTTGTAATAAAAAGCTAATTAAAATGACATTTTCTTTGAACTTGAAATACCTTATCTGGGGGGG
>CABFVX010000409.1:233055-274281 GCA_902151425.1 Timema shepardi
TATGGTCTGGAAAGTTAGGTAAAGTCAGGAAAAAAAAATAATAGTCAGGGAAATGACCATTCATGTCACACTTAGAAAAAAACAACGAAAATATTTTTCATATTTACTGCGTCATAAGCCACTGCCCCAATGAAGAAAGATGAGGGGCACTTACCATGCTCAAACTTGCTGTAACACAAGTTTTGGTAGCATTTTATTTCAGAAGGTGAACGCAGAACTCTCCTGGCCTGCACATGACAATTCTTTTAACTTTATTGATCCATTGTTTTGGTTCATGTTCAAGGTTTGGCATCGTTATCGTTGGATACAGTGAATTAGGACTGATTAGGCTACACCAGCAATGTCTAACAAAAAAAAACAGTTTTTAACCAGCTCTGGCTAAGCCCAGAGCATTTTCCTGAATTCTCATACTGGATCAGTGGCGTTGAAAGTAATAAGTTGCAGGCATTTTGTAAAGTGTGCAAAAAAATTATAAACCTAAGTAATATGAGAAAGCAAGCATTAGCTTCTCATGCAAAAGGACCAACTCATATCAAAACTCTTGAAACTTTGACAAATCAACGCTCTCTGTTGACTTTTTTCTCAAAAAAGTCAAATGATTCAGGTTCATCGAGCTCCCCTGTTTCAACAGAATCTCTGGCACTCAAAGACATTCTACCTAGTGGTGATTCTGCCGGTTACTCGAAGAGTTTTTCTTTTTCATAGGAAATCGTAAAGCCGCAGAAGGAAGCTGTTGCCAAAAGTGAAATTAGTGTAGTGCCTTGAAGAAACCATAACACTTTTGTTATAAAAGATGATATAACTAAGGCGGAAGTAATTTGGGCTATGCAAGTTGTTTGCAAAAAAAAATGTCTCTTTCAATTCTAGCAATAATTTAAGTACAATTTTTCAGTTGATGTTTCCCGAGTGTTCCATTGCCAATGCCCTTTCCCTTGGGGGAGACAAGGCTGCATACTTCATTGTGCATGGCTTGGCTCCATTCTTTCATAACAATTTACTGGACTGCCTAAAATCATGTAACAACTTTGTAATTTGTTTTGATGAAGCATTGAATAAAGTTATTCAAAGAGGACAAATGGACACTGTAATAAGATTCTGGGACAAGGAAAATCATAAAGTCATCAGTCGTTAATTAAACAGTGTGTTTTTTGGTAGGAGCACCGCTGAAGAATTACTGAAGCATTTTCTGGATGGTATTTCTCCTCTTCCACTCTCTAAGTTGATACACATGTCATCTTGTGAATGTGGGGAATGCCAGGCCTCCACCGTGGTTCGGATTCCACGTTAAACTGTAGGTCCTTCATTTCATCTCACAAATCACAATCACCCTACCATTACACATTAGCATAAGTGCGTATAACCCGAACGGGTAGTAAGACGCGGTGCTAATAATAATAATGATACACGTGTCAATGGATGGTCCAAATGTCAATTTAAAGTTTATAACACTTCTTCAGGAACACATCAAATCTGTCACAGACAATGGAGTATGTAGTTTGATAAATCTGGGAACATGTGGGCTTCATGTTGTTCATGATTCCTTGAGAACAGGTGTGGGGTCTGTTGATTGGGATATAAGTAGCTTATTGCATCACATGTACTACCTATTCACTGACTCTCCAGCTCGTCGAGCATTGTTTATCCAGTTTACAGGATGTGCATCTTTTCCATTGAAGTTCTGTGGATCTTTTCCATTGAAGTTCTGTGGTATGCGGTGGTTAGAGAATGCAAAATGCTTTCAAAGGGCATTACAAATCTGGGACCATGTAGTTAAGTTTCTCAAAGAAGCATAACTTCCTAAAACAAAACCTGTAGACACACTGAAAAGAGCAGCCTATGATCCATTCATAAAGTGTAAACTAGCTTTCTGCAAGACAATTGCAGATGAATGTCAGGCTTTCCTGCAACGGTTCCAGACATCAAAACCAATGACTCCATATCTTTTTGAAGCTGTAGAGAAACTTCTAAGCTACCTTATGAATCATTGCGTGAAACCTGATCTGATGAAGTGCACGGGTCCAAAGTTACTGTCTATCGACACAAAAAAATCAGAAAATTTGATCCTTAGCAAAAATATTGATGTAGGATTTGCAACAAAACGTTTGTTAGGGAAACTGCAATCACAGTAACAGAAAGAAAAAAATTAGAATTTATACACGAGTGCCGCAGTATGTTAACCACCATGATTGCAAAACTACAAGAAAGAAGTCCCTTAAAACAGAAAGCTGTGAGAGGTTTGTCTTCATTGGATCCTTGTGTTATTCAACATTCACCTCAACTGGGCAAGAAGAGATTTTCTTTTCTTTTAGAGGAACTCAACCATGCCAACATCATAAATGATGTTCTGGCTGAAAATGCCAAGAAAGAATACGTGCATCTTTTCATCCTCAAAAAATCTCAGCTTCAAGAAATATTTCGTTCTTGTGATCAGTTTAGTGATGAAGTAGGACTTGACACTATTTATGGTAGCTTTCTAATAGGAGATGCAAACTACAAACATCTTTGGGAAGTAATAATTATTTGCCTTGTCATGTCGCATGGGAATGCAACTGTTGAAGGTGGTTTTTCAGTCAATAAATCTTTACTGGTTGAAAATATGCATGAAAAAACAGTCACTGCACAGCGTCACATTCATGATGAGATACAAGAAGCAGGAGGGATTAAAAACATACACATTAGCAAAAAGATTTTGGATTACGTGAGAGGTGCTCGGAAACGCTATCATGAATATTTGGAAATGAAGAAGCAGGAAAGAAGTGAAGAAGACAAGAAGAAGGCAGAAAAGAGGAAATTAGATATACAAGTTAAAGATTTAGAACGAAAAAGAAAAAAATTAATGATGGCAACTGAAGAGAAACAAGAATTAATAGAAGTGGAGTTGCAAGGACTGAAGAAGAAACAAGCTTCACTTTATTAAATATAGCATAGTATCTTATTGTATGACTTTTGATAATTTTAATAAAAAGAAAATTGACTTGAGGCATGAATAATATGAAAGCAGACACAGTTCCTTCTGTTGTGAGTTGTACAGTTTAGGTAAAATAAAACTGTAATGATACCAAACTTTTTAGTATGTTCTTAGTGGCCTGTTATTTAGTACATATTTCTGCACATGATAGCAAAGTGAATCAAGTTTGTTACAACTTTTTGATAGTGTTAGAAATATTTAATTATTTTCCCATCATTTTCCCTGAACTGAATGGCAAGATGTCTGCTTTCTTATTCTTCCATGAGAGTTGATGAAAGGTCGGCTGTAGGGGAGGAGGAGGCCGAAATAAATGTATTTGAGTTAATATTTTCACATGTATAGTATTGTAAAGTTATAGTAGAAATTTTATGAGAAATTGGTCAGGGAACTTGGGAAAATAGTCAGGGAAAAGTCAGGGAGAATTTTTTTACAAATACTGTAGGAACCCTGTCAAGCTTGAGGGGGGTGGGGCACTCCTGTCTTCAGACACATAATTAAATTGGCACCATACAAACTGCTAGACAACAAGCTATAACAAATTATTTGGAAGGCTGGGTGGGTCAAGTGGCCGACACAACTTGGATCAACTGCTAGACAAGCTCAGGTATAGGAGTACAAAGGGATAGACAGCCAAGTGGTCAACATGAGAGAACAAATCTGTAAACAGACCAACTGCAAGACATGCAGAAACAACATGGACCAAGTGATCGACACGAGCTGGACCATGGGATAGACAAGCTCCCATATAAGAGGACAAAGTGATAGACAGCCAACACGAGAACGACCAACACAAGAGGACCAATTACTTGACAAACATCAAGCTGAATCCAGTTAAAGAGTGGCTCAAGTGATAGGCAAGTTATTTCAAAACTAACAAAGTGATAAACATGGGCGTAAAAAGTTTTGTGTTATGATGGTCTGGACCCTCCTATAAATTGCTACCCTCACAAACCTCTGGATTTAATCAGGTCCAAAAAAGGTGAGGTCCACTTATACGTTTATAAACTTAAACCATTGTGTTTTTAATTTTAATAATTTACTTACACGTTGCACTTTTCAAAATATATTTTTTAACACTAGTTTTGTTAGCATTTCGAATAAATAATAGGTTTTGATACATACAATATATTATCTGAAAATACAGAACGTTTCTTTGAATGAAACGAGTTATGGGATCTGAGGAAAGGAGACAACCATTTTGTTATAAATTGTAAAATCATACTTTAAGAACTAAAAAGATGAAATATTATCTTATATAAAATAGCAACTGCCAGAAACTAAGTTGGTAGCTTATGCAGGCTCTATCCACCCATACTTTCAACATACCTTCTTACCAAATGCACTATTTTGTAACTTTCAACAATATAGAATCATTCATAACAGTTTAAAAAGAAAGATTGTAAAATTTTTCATTGAGCCGTAATTTTTGTCATCGTGTATTTGTATCCATTCAGTTAATACACATATGAACTATTTAAAGCTTGTTTCGATGGCCGCATGGTCTTGTGCACTACTCTAACAATAGACTGGCTGCCGAGGACAGGGAGATCAGGGTTCGATCCCGGTCAGGTGCAGGTGATTTTTCTTAAAAGTTTTTCCACTCTACCACCACACAAATTTGGGTGCACTACCTATAAATTAAATCTTCCTCATCCCTAACACATTACCGTAATTAGTAAATAAGCGAATAACCCAAACAGTTGGTAAGATACGGTGCTAAAAGAAATCTAATTACCCTAATGGATTACAGAAAGAATCTTGTTATTATAAGAGGTGTACTCTCATTTTAATGTAGGGAGAGTTAAAACCATTAATGAAAAATCACCCTCCGTACACCTGACTGGATTTTAACCCCAATATCCTCGTCATTGACAGTCCAGTTTATTGTGAGAGTGACGCCTTAGACTATCAACCACCGAAGCTAAGAACATTTGGTTGATGTTGCGTTAGCACCAGATTTATTAGTGGGTTAGATTAAGGAGCTAAGTTAAGATGAAATAATCCCGCATTAGTGTAAAAGGAAGATATAAAAACCACAAGGGTGGTAACTATCAGCCAAATCCACTCAGTCGGAATACTTACTCATATTCAAGCTACTCTTAAGCCTTATTAGACCGTGTGACAAACGGTATGAGTTCATGGTTGTTACAAACTGAAATGCAACTAATAATGGCAAATAAAATACTCAACAAAGTTATTTTAAATTTCTTATTTAAATATGAGCATTACAAAAGGTTTTTAAAAGAGCATAAGTTATTTTGTTGCGGATATTGGCCTATATTTGGTTTATTTTACTAGATACTGTGTATGTATTATGTAGAATCGAGTACAGTCCGCCAAATAATAATGTTCCTGTCATTTTGCAAGATTGTAAATCTAAATCTAAAGTGTGTGAACTTGTTTGTCAAGAAAGCCAGCATAAATATTTTATTAGTATGTAGTTCACGCATTTGAAAAATTAGGTGCATTTTTAAACATTTTTCTGCCCCCCCATTACGCTTGTTCTGTTTCTATATAACTCATTTCAGATGTAGCATAGTCTAATGCATCACACTAGCAATAGACTAGACTGCCGATGACAGGGTGATCAGGGTTAGAATCCCGGTCAGGTGTACTGAGGGCAGTTTTTCATAAATGGTCTTCACTCTTCCTCCATGCAAATGAGGGTAGCCTACACCTAGCATACAGTGTTATTTAGGAGGTCAAACAATACCTACATACATTTTAAGCAAAATCGTAAGATCCGTTCAAAATCATGGGAATTCAAAACAATCACTTATTGATAGACTACCCTTACGGGTTTGTCTACCCTCTCTGGCAGTACATCTTTGGGTAGTTTTGATGGGTAATAAAACGTGCTGCACGACTTTTTCATACATGTTATCAAATTTAAAAATTTACCGAGTTGGTGGTCACGTGCTCTGAAAAGGTGTCTTTCTCGCATTAGCGCAATAAACTGGTTTGTCATTGACGAAGAGGTGGGGGTTCAAATCCCTGCTGAAGGTATTTTGGATATATCTTATTCAATTGTTTCCTTCTCTTTTCTCACACAAATGTGGGTTCATTTCCTGGAATTACTTCTGCCTTCACCACCACCACCACCACCACCACCACCACCACCACCACCACCACCACCACCACCCCAATATTGTGATCATTATACATGCTTTCAGCCCGGACAGGAAGTAAAACGCGGTGATTTTTTGTCATATATATGTTGATTACATTTACTTCTCATTTAATCTAAGACTACTGACACTAGAGTATAAAAAATCTCAACAAAACACTATTACTGCCCGGTTTCGCTAGTTATCTCATCTAATGAAAAAAGGTCACGAACAAATAAAAGTGAACCTTTGGTCTGGAGATTATCAATAGTGACAAAAGACTAGGCTGGAAAAAACATGACATATTGATCTATTAGAGGCCTCGGGCAGTGTTAAGTACACCAAATGGTTTTGACCAATAACATGTGTTTAGTTGGTCAGTTTGAATCCCAATTGAGTCAAGTTCTCTTAGTCCTAAATCCTAACTAGATGTGAATTAACATCGGGTACGATTTGGAGCGCTATTATCCCTTAGCTTGTGAAACCTGTAAAAATAATTCATACCAGTATTTCACGAGCTATGGTCAGTTGTGTAGCAATCTTGGGGGCCATGGCCTAAGGAGCCATCCTTAAATTACGTATAGATTTTTTGGAGGAGGGGGGTGAGGTTCAGTATTTCAGGAGTTTCCTAAATGGTCTTTTACTCTCACTCCACGAAAAATCGGGTGCAGCTCCTTTAAATCCAACCTTACTCATCTCTAAACACCTTATCGTAGTTAGTATATAGGAGTATAACCCGAACGGGTAGGTAGTAACTCACTAGTATAACACGGTGCTAAAAAATAAAAATATGTAGCACTAAATATACATGCTTGATTTTAAAATGATTTGTTTGAAAAACAAAAAAATCCTCTTTATTGTCACTTATTGCCGGTTACTAATATTACCTACTATTTTAAAATGATTTTCAAATTTCAAGTTTTAATAAAGGCCACTAATGAATTTTTACTCAATGGATTTCCACTCTTTCTTCATGAAAAAGCGGGTATATTTTCTCTAAATTATACCCTCTTCACCTTTAATCTA
This sequence comes from Timema shepardi, assembly GCA_902151425.1. Taxonomy (NCBI): domain Eukaryota; kingdom Metazoa; phylum Arthropoda; class Insecta; order Phasmatodea; family Timematidae; genus Timema; species Timema shepardi. Next base: position 240,157 of record CABFVX010000409.1, read on the forward strand.
TTCATATAAAAATAAGATAGTTCATACGTGTGGACCAGTGCTCATTGTTCTTTAATGCAGAATTAATTACGACTGTTCAATTCATGATATTCTTTTATGAGTTTTAGTTACTGTCACCTACATTTTTACTTTAGCAAATCCTACAAAAATATGTCAAGAAGTGTGAGGTTTAGCTGACGGGTTGGGGGGAAAAATTATTTGAGTGTAAACAAGGACAATCGTGTATTGAATTAACTGTTCTGTCACCTAGCCCACTCTTAACTGGATGATATCGAAGTTTGTCGAGCAGTTGGTCCTCTCGTGTCAACCACTTGGTTGTCTATCACTTTGTACTCCTATACTTGAGCTTGTCTAGCAGTTGGTCCAAGTCGTGTCGGCCACTTGACCCACCCAGCCTTCCAAATAATTGTTTTCATTTTGTCTCGGTTGGTTGTCTATCACATGGTCCAGCTCGTGTCGATCACTTGGTCCGTGTCGTTTCTTCGTGTCTAGCAGTTTGCTGTCTACCACTTTGTCTTCTTGTGTTGGTCACTTTGTTGTTTATCACTTTACCTGCTCCCAATTAAATTTATAGAGACTGAGAGGCCATTATTTTTTTAAGAGTTAGTAATACGCATCCAAAATGTAACTTTGACAATAGTTTCATAAATAGAGGTTCATTTAGGATAAATATTAATAACAAAAATTGATAAGTCTTACAACACCTTTGTGGGTCTATTATTTTACTAAACTACCCAAATATTTTAATAACAGTTTTATTTTCATCTGCCATGAATTGAATGGAATACTAAGGACATCAAGACTTGCATTTGATGTATTTTGGATGACAACCCAAACATGGGCCTCCTTGGCACACTTTGATATACAAGACTTGCAGCTGAATTCCCATAAACGCAAGTTCTTTTAACTCTCTACTTTCTCTGCTTGCTTTTTTATAATGCATTCATCATATAGGTCTGACTCTGATCAAGGAGGTCAGGACTCTGGTTTGAATCCCCTTTGGGCGGATTAAGTTTTTCCCTCATCAAAATCACTCTATCCTTCCCCTAATGTTAAACATATTGATACAAACACATCTGCAATGGAAACCATCTTAGCATCTTTTGTCTATTCACAAATATAATTGGATTAATTTTATTTTTGTTTGTCATTTTAATACTGTTGCATTTTCAAGCTGAACATATTTGCTTAAAAATGTGTGTTTTTTTAAATAGCTCAAAGTGTTTTATAAGGCCACTTTCTGATATGTTATAACAATTTCAGAGTATGTGAGGAAGTATGCCACAGAAGAGGCACTAAGAGAACAAGAAAACCAAGCGGTTTCATCAGACAGTGAATCCTCCATGTCTGATTTTAGTGAGGATGAGACACAAGATATGGAATTATAACGGTGGCTTTAATTTCCTAACCATACTCAAGACTTTGCTACCTGTAGATACTCCAAACTGCTGATTGTTGAATTTGGGAAATTCTTTCATGAGTGCACCTGCTACAGCTAATTTAATGGTATATAATTTCTTAGCCTTTATATAAGGCTATTTAAATCATTGTTAATTTTTTTTAAAAAGAGTATATACATTAAACACATATTTAAATTTTGAAAAATCTTACATATAAATACTAAACTCCATTCATGGTAGGAACTACTCTCTGAAAGGTCTTTTTTCCTACCAATATCCTACTATATATTAGCGTTCTGGTAGGGAAAAAGGCCTTTCAGAAAACAATTCCTATGGTGAACAGACGTTATGCTTGGTCATGATTTTTATGCACAGTTCTAATGTGCAAGGGGAAAAAAATGGATGAATAAAATATTGTTACTATTTGAGCTGTCATTTTTCTTGACATTTCAATTAGGCAAATTAGTTTAATTCATTTCTATTGTTAAAATTTTGACAAAATACGATTTTAATAAGTCAAATTGGCTTTTTAAAATACATCTTGTAATTTATAGTCAAATTAGGTTATAGTGTCACTAAAAAAACCCGGAGAAATTAAGCTATTATAAACTATTGTGGTACTAAACAATGAGGGGGTTACGTAGATGTGAAAATACTGCAATACATACAATAGGAATGGCATATTGCTGGCAATCAGTGCTTGGCAGAATATGTTGATCCCACTTTTTACAAATTGTGTGTTCTTTTTAACGATAATTATTCCTTATGCTACTGTTGGCTTAGTGTTATTTTCCTACAGTGAACTGTATTAAAACATATGCATTTAACACCATGAGAGAAATTTGTATATTTGGTCAGGTGACTATCTTGAAAGGTATTAAAAATCGACTTTAGGGATTTATGACATCATCATTAAGGAATTGTTGGATTTCTTGTACAAATGAATGTTAAGTTTGACCACAGAGGTATATATAACTGTATGATTCACATCAAATCACAGGCAGTTAGAAATTTAAAATGTTTCATATTTCGTTTATTACTCCTTAGTTAATGTAATAATCATGCATAGTCACTTTTGTTATTCTTAGAATCGGGTTTTACTACTGGTCCAGGTTATATGCATATTGAATTCAGAGTAAGAGTACCAGCATTTGCCTCAAGGGAGAAAGTGGAAAACCATTTTTGGAAAAACCACCATCAATACACTCGACTTGGACTTGACCCCAATCTCACTTTCATTGGCAGTCTTGTCTCCCACGAGAGTGGTGGCTTAGACCATGGGGCCACCAAGGCAGGTTGTACGATCACTTCTTCTCTTTCAATACCATTCTTACATGTGCAGTTATATATGCACTTTATATGGGCTTTCACTAGAGTATATCATCTTATGAAATTTATTTCGATTGAATTTTTAATGTTTATGAAAACTTAGGTTCATACTTCACATACATATGCACTCACGCCACTCCTTTATGGAATAGGCAAGAAACTATGCATATAGCACCAAAAAAAACTCCATATATAATTCATCTTCACTAACTTTCTCCACACTTCCCTATCCTTGTGTACTCCCTTCGCTTCAACAACATCCATACACCGAGTCATACATGCACTTTTATTCTTAAAATTCCTAATGTTTCTCTTTTTTCACACATTATTCTACAACATTTAACCACTTTTTACATGGTCTACCTCTTTCTTTTTTTAGCCACACACTCTACCTTCATATATTGGCTTTGTCACTCAATCCACACTCATTCTCGCAACATGCTTAAACACACATAAGACTCTTCATTCACAGTGACCTGTCGAATTTCTATTAAAACCACACTCCTTCAGCACACATTCATTATTGAAAACTGATTTGTATGTACATCAAAAGGAAGCCCAAAAATTACTATCTTACAAAATGTTCGATCTCGTTCCCAAGCTTTAATAATGAGCTTGGCTTGAAGCTCGAATTCTGAATACTCGCGGAGCCCAACTCTATATATTAAATCTTCATTGCTATTATGTTAAATTAGTTTGTCTTATTACATCTTATATATAAACAACTGAGAATATATATTTTGACTGCTTGATGCTACACAGTTATTTTATTAAGGAATAGGCTAATGAAGTTTTAAGTCAACTCCATAATATAGTTAATTTCTATCTTTAACCCAACTATTTTTCCTTAATTAATTTATAATGTTTGGAAAAAAATTAATAGTGCTTCATCCTATCACTTGGTTTTGGCTTCCATAATTGTTAAGTTTGTGATCTTTAATTTTTTTAAACACTAAAAATTTAATCCTTGTTTTCCCTTGTATTTTGAATTGATTAACTACTTAAACCAAATTCTTGGCTTAAATTGGCCTTTTAATTTTCATTCTTTTTTTTACTATATTTTAACTTAAACATTTAACACTTCTCTATGCAATTTCAGCCATACATTTTAAATATTTCTTTGCACAGATGCTGTATGTATCCACCCAAATAAGTGGTGTGAGAACAGGATGTCAGATGTTGCTATAAAATAATAATTAATTACAAGATTGTCTTTGTTGGTAAAACAGCAAGTAATGTGTTTCAGTACCACTTAATATTAATCGTTATAACCAAGGTATCACTCCAACCAAAGTTTATATATAACCAAGTTTGGCTGTACTTTACAAGGAATATACATTTTACAGTTATTATATTGAAAGATTATATTGGCTGTAAAACTAATTTATTTTTTCAAATGCTGTTATAGTTGTATTGTACATGCTTTATATAAAACCAACATTCATTTAGCAATTATTTGTTGATAGAATGTTCAAACACCAAATTTTTTAATTTAGTAGGAAAGAATCAAAGATATACCCAATTTCTCAAGAAATAAGTTATAATTTTGTACATAAAATAACACTGGTGAAATTTTGGTCTGAGTGTGTGTGATGCATGTATCCACAGTGGTATATGTAAAAAATAGTCATATTAACCTAGAGTTAGATTGTATATACATTTTAAATAAAATGAATTTTTTATGTTCTGCTAGGAATAACCTGTACATATAATAACATTAATCATATTAATGCACTAAGTGTACATCTATTTATTAAAGATATGCATTATTTTGCAATTTTTGGAATTTAAAGTTCTTAAAGATCTTACTCAGAATTCTATGTTGTGTTTTTAATGTGAAAAACACCTCCATTTCTGTACTTTGTTATGAATCTATTCTTATATAATAGGCTCAATTTATTTCCATTGAAGGTCCAAATTAATGTAGTTTTATTTTACAATGCACTTGAAACTAAGAAAAGAACATAATTGCATATTTTGTATATTATGTTGTGATATTTTGCGACCAGGGCTTTATGTATATTTATTTTATTATTTTTGTTTTTGGTAAACAAATTTTAATGTATCGAAAATTAGCATTGCTTACTTTTGAACACTAAATGGATGGTGTATTTATAATTTATTTTATTTACTAAAACAATATACTTTTAACAACTCTATTTGCATATTATATAAGTGTATTTGAATTTAAAGTCTTGGATCATAGTAGAAAATATAATTGACAATTTATAGGGTTGTTCTATTTTAAATAAATAAATATTATTTTTGTAAAAGTTATTTCTCAAGATTAAAAAGGAATTTTTATATTTATAATATAAGAACAATTACATCTCACTTTATGACTAAATGAAAAATATAAATAAGAATATACATATTTGTTTTAAGTTTTATAGTCTATGGTTTTACAATCAACAACATTGTTATTTTATCCTGTTTTTTGAATTTTCATTCAAGGGTATTAAAAATAAAAATTGAAACATATATATTATACTATTGTTCTTAAATATTTAAATTATTGGATCTACATGTATGGGTACGATATTAGTTTGAGTGTACAAAACATTAATTAAACTCACACTCTTAAACACCATTCATTAAACACCAATTATTATGTGGTTCAGATACACATGAAATGCCAAAATTTTACATTAACTCAATGGACTTATTTTTACAAATAATATGCACAGTTCTGCTGGATTTAAATATACATTAAATATAGTCATTTTAGTTAACTTTAATCCTAACTGTTGTAATCACATTGATTACTGATCCAATAAAAGTTATTTGGTTAATGGGTGCCACTTTGTTTCTCAAACGCTTGGAAAATGGAATTAAACTATTTGGTAACAAATATAAGCATGTGTATTTACAACACTCACTGCCATTATATCACTGCCCACCCCTCATTTTGTGTTTTACCATCTACATTTAGTTTAATTACAAAGAGTTTAAATATAGTTATTCTTTTTTATATCAAGTCTTACATAGCAAATGATCTGCTTTCTTTCACAGCATTGTACTTAATTTTTTTTATATAAGTTTTCATTTGTGGTGGGTCAAATCCATTCTTTCTTAAATATGAATCTAATTTTTTGTTATCCTGAATCTCAAGTCCAAATCTTTGCAAAATTTTGGCATATTCTATAATTTACAAATGCTATCTATATTATGGGTCTTTACTGTTAGACTTTTTAAGCAGTCATATTTTAAAGTTCAAACCATGCCAACAACATTCTAAAACATTCAATTTTCAATCCTAGTCTAGCCATCTAGACTCATGTGTGTATTCATACTAGATTTGAGTGACTTTTTAGTTCTCTAAAACTGTGGTCTTGTTTACTAATGGTTATCATCATTTGTGAACTGCTAAGTGAATAGAAAAATTGCAATAAAAGCATTTTAGAAGGCAGCATATACATTCAAGTTTGGCTAGCATTGAAGGTGCTGATCCTAAATAGGTATTAAGACACAAGGAACAAAAAGAAAAGCCAAAATGCTACAAAATAAATCCAAATAACATATGTAGATCTAGTTAAAATAAACATAATATGAAGGTTGTACAAAAGAAAAGAACGTTTGATTGTTTAAAGATAAACAATAAATAAATTTCAAAACTTTTATAGAAATTTATTAGTATATTTCCGAACAGTTCTTTATTTCTAGTCCCCATTAACATTGAGGCATGTGCCATGGTGTGTAGCAAGTTTTTGCATTCCCTCATCATAAAAGTCCGCCACCTGTCAATTTTACTAGTCCACAGTTGTCTTCTTTGCTTCATCATTCCCTCCACGGTTGTCTTCTTCGCTTCATCAGTCCCTCCACGGTTGTCTTCTTCGCTTCATCAGTCCCTCCACGGTTGTCTTCTTCGCTTCATCAGTCCCTCCACGGTTGTATTCTTCGCTTCATCAGTCCCTCCACGGTTGTCTTCTTCGCTTCATCAGTCCCTCCACAGTTGTCTTCTTTGCTTCATCAGTCCCTCCACGGTTGTCTTCTTCGCTTCATCAGTCCCTATGTATTTTCTGACCAGAAATTGGTTTATGTATGAAAACAAATGAAAATCACTTGAAGACAGGTCTGGACTGTATTAAAGATGGTAAAAAAACCTTTTGGAGAATGTCATGGAGCAGCGCACATGTGCTGGGGGCAGAGTGTGAGTGGGTATTATTGTGTAGCATATCCACTCTGCTTGACGGCAGGCCTCGTCATAGGTTTTGACTAGAGCACTGTTGTCATTTGAGTTTCACAATATTAATCAGCAATTATGGCTGTTCCTCAAGGCATGAATTCCACCAGTGAGAATTGGTGGAATTCATTCCTTGAGGAACAGCCATCAATTTTAATTCCATTTTATAAAATTTTCTTAGAATGTCTTCAGTATTTGAGAGGTCAACGTTTATACATTATTATCAAATTACTAGATTCAAGGAATGTGAGTAAATAACGAAATTTGTTTTAGTTAAAGTTTCAAAAGTAATGATTTGAGAAAAACAATTGTAATATTATATGGATAAATAATCTTTTAATCCAACAAAGTGATTTTGAATATTGATAATAATAAACTAGACTAATATCTGCTTCAGTGGCTGCATGGTCCAATACATCACATTTGCAATATACTAGACTGCTCTTGATGGGGAGATCAGCATTTGAATACAGGTCGGGTGTACTGAGGGTGGTTTTCCCAAAATAGATTTCCATTATCCCTGCATGCAAATTCGGTTACACCTCCCTCTAAATTCAACCTTTCTCAACCCTAACCCATTAGTGTAATTATTACATAGGGTCATAACCCAAAATGGTAGTAAGAAGCAGTGTATAAAAATAAAAATAGAAGGAAGCTAAGAGCTTTAGTGATGCCAGTTAATACATGCACATGGACTGCAGGAGGGTTTTCTAAATCTTAATTCTGCCTGTAACAATGGCTAGCACTAGAGGCGATAGTGGTTTTTTCAACTTAAAATTTATAAAAATCTACCTTTGAAGCACCATGCTTCAAAAATGATTAAATAGACTTGCACTTCCCTATTGAAACTAAAAATTAAAATAGCTCTTAACATTTAGACTAAAGAAAAAAATATCTTTTTAAGCTGTTTTTGTATATTTTTATTTTTGATTTCTATTATTATATTTGTATTTATATGTAAATATATTAATTTAATATTAAAATAATTTTTCTTATATAAGTTCATACAATTGGATAGTGGCGAAAGAGCACGATCAGGCCCTGCATAGCAGACTTATTTTCACAAGTTACATACTTCTAGTGGTCCAATAAAAGTTAATCAAACTTTATTCATACTGAAGCATTATTTGGTTTCTTTTGACCAAAAAAGGTTTTGCTATAAGAACTGCAAAAACAAATACATTTTCTCACTTCCTCTACAACTTCACCTTAACTAGTGCAGTCCTGTCAAGCCTGGCCTTGTCCTAGTAGATGCCTACAAGCCATTATTGAGACTATTTATGTGATAATATATAATTGGTTGTCTAATGGATACTTACCAAGCTCCTTTTAGGACCAAATGTTTGTAATACATGTAATTTATATTATAGTTTAAAATGTGTGTGTGTGTGTATATATATGATTTGGGACTAGTAACTATAGATTTATATATATATATATATATCTATAGTCACCTAAAATATTAAGTATTTTTCTCATGGGGAACTTTTATGAAATTCTCATTGATATGTTAAATTATCAAGCTTCTTCATGATATTTGCTTTTGAATTGGCCTTTTTTGTAGGAAAAAAAATCTAAACAAGGTAAATCACTTCTATCTCACGTATTGATCGATTTGTTTTTAAACGAAGAAAATTATTTATACAAATAGTTGTGGCCACTACACTTTTAAGTAGAATAGCTACTCTTTTTGCTACATTACCTAAAAATGTATGTTTACTACTATGTTGCTATTTATGAACATTTTTCATAGTTTTAAGTATAGGCGCAACGTATTTTGATTAATTTCAAAATATTATAGGTTAAAATACATACATACACACCCTATTTATAATTTTGTTTTATTCACTGTATTATCTCATATCTGTTTTATCATGATCATTGCAGCTAATACGTGTTTCATCAGTTTATATAGTATAGATGCAAATTTTTTTACAAAGATTATTACCTTGATGGTTTTAATTTTGAAAATATTTAGTGACACTACACACAATATAAGCCAATACACATAAAAGTTAAGGTATTCCACTACATTAGTAAAACTTGCACTATGTGCCACACCTTCTAAGGCAAGTGTTTTTCAAGTTTGTCTGTTCGTGACCCACTGTAAGAAATACATTTTACATTGCGTCCCAGTACACATATGATATATTATAAAGTACATTTTACACTACGACCCAGTACACATATGATAAATTATAAAGTACATTTTACATCACGTCTCAGCACACATATGATAAATTATAAAGTACATTTTACATCACAACCCAGTATGCATATGAGAAATTATAAAGTACATTTTACATCACGACCCAGTATATATATAATAAATTATAAACAATGAAAACCTGCTTCTGTGGTCAAATGGTCTAAGTTTTCACTCTCACAATAGACTGGACTGTCAATGATGGGAGAGATCGAGGCTAGAACACAGGGCATTTGTACTGTGAGTGTTTTTCTTAACTAGTTTTCTACTATATCTCCACGCAAATATTGTTAAATTTCCTCTAAATTCAAAATACATCATCCCTAAAACATAAGCCCAATTGATACAAATTTGTGTAATTCTAACAGGTAATAAGATGAGATGATGGGGAAAAATGCCTACATGTAAAAAAAAGTCCCAAATATTATGCTTTTAATGTTTAACAGTAAAAATTTGATGAAATAAATCCAGAAAAAAGTAAACAAAAATGAACATAGGAAAGGCTTTATTTAATTTGATGGGTGTACTCGCTTGTTGTTAAATTGATTCCATTCCAGAACTCACGAGGACAATGCTATTTGCATAGCTGTTTCACTGTTAGTCTGTTTCTTTCCTTTATTTTTAAATATGTCCATGTTGAAAATTTTAGTTTACACAAATAGGTTGTCGTGAATGGTAATAATAGCACTATATTCTATTTTCTTAGAATGGGAAATTTTTCTTTAATCCTAATCCAACATGATGACAAACCTAATTTATTAAAATTCAACTCATTTATTGATTTAGTACTTACTTTGAAAAGCAAATGGATCTTTTCTCCACTATTTTAAATTTCTCTTCTGGAAAGTAATAATTAAAACTTTGAGACATAGAAGTGAGATGTGACAATATCTCTAATTTTATTTAACACAAACTCTCTTTATTAATAATGTTCTCTTCAATATGTTATAACAGTTTTGGGAACATTTAGTAACTGGGTTGATTACTCTAAAGGACCAGTTTTATAGTCGGACTTAGTATGCCTCAGTTGTGGTACTATACTAAATACAAGATTACACCTACCTAGACCACATGGAGTAGACCACTTTCATATGCAAAACGAACCCATTATCTTTTGGTTTAGTTAGGTGTCATCTTGTATTTAGTATATAGCAAAACTTGAGGAATAGTAAGTCTTTTTGAACGCTTGTATTTCTTCAACATGTCGATTTAGATATTGTTACTTTTCTTTTATAGTTTCAAGTCTAATTAACAAAGAATACCGAAAATTTCAATTAAATATGCTAGTTTTGTTTCACAAATATCATCCTCAAAAATACTTGCCAAATGGTATTTATTTTCAACTAGAAAGATGTGAATCTCATTCTTGAGTTCATACACCCTATTGGCAAATACCCATATGTGAGGCAGGACAAATATATTTAATCCAGCTGGGAGTGTAGGGAATGTGAGAAAAGGTCAGTATCTTTGAAGTTTTAATATTAAAACATTTTTTTGGTCAAGAGAAACACAATAATTTTCCATTAGAAACATTGAGTTTAAATTTATTCCCATAGTGATATCAACAGTTCTTGAATATCTGTTAAGGGTGTCCTGAGATTAAATGATAACTTTTCTCTTACTTTAAAATGTTTCTTTTATAATGCGGCCTTGCTCATGGAAGATATTTAAGAATTATTGGTGATATTACCATGTGAAAAACATTAAATTCTATGTTTCTGTTGTAGCAATATTTTATTTATTTGGCCAAAAAATTGTTGCTTTAAAAAATTCAAAAACATTGACATTTTATCGTTTACCTACACCCCCACCTTAATTCAACTCGAAAAAGAGACAGACTAGCCCCCATTTTACTATTTTTGTCTGGCCATTTTTAGACTGAAGAAGGTATATCAAAGCGCGTTCAAGTCATACTTCAGTGCTGAAAATTTGTATTTTATGATGATTATTACTGAAAATTTCGGCTCTATTTCCTCAGGTCATTTCAACCCACTAAATTTATTTCATGACCCACTGACGGAAAAACATTGTTCTAAGATGTAATTCCAATATCACAATCAACTTCACTTTCATGTAATGTTCATTTAATGTAAATAAACTAGTGTGTGATCAGGATTCCTGTGACATAATGTGACAAATTGAGTAAAAAATTGATCATTAAAATGAAACCCGAGAATTTAGGTCTGAATAGGCTGCAAGTACTTGCAATAAAAGCTTTATTGGATATGAAAAATAAACTGTAACAAGAAGCTATTTGGTTTCAGAGTTCGCCAGACGCAGAAAAATTATACCCAAAAAGTCATCTGCATACCACAAAAAAACAAATGAATTATTAAATAGTCCTGTTGACATGGCTTACAAAGTTTTACCCTGGACTAACTCTTAAATTAAATGAACATTAAGTTAACTGCATCGTGATGGCTTCCATTCGAAAACACGTTTATGTTACATTACATTACATTACATTAAGTTAAGTGAACATTAAGTTAAACTCATATTGCAGTAAGTTTCCATTGATTAGGAGTTTGTTTGAACCTCAGCCAGCTTGTGGGTGGGTTTCCACATCCAATTTATTAACATGGTTTTCCCATCTCTTCCACACTAATGTTGCTCTAAACTACCATCATTACCCATATCCCTTTGATTAAACCATTAATAACTCATTTGTTAAATGCAATAGTTTAAAAAATCCTTACACTATTTTAATAAACTAGAGAGAAATATAATTAAAATTTTTAGAAACTCAAGATTTTTACTTTTTTTGTAAGAACACAACATTCTGACATTGATAAAAAAGGTAAGTAGTAGAATTTTGCATTGCCATGATTAGCTTGAGCCTACTGACAAATGGACATTTAAAAAAATTACATGAACTAAATTGTTTTGAAATAAGTGAAACTATTTTCTTAGTTTTATCTTTAATAAGAGAAACAATGTTGGGAACAACTCTTGAGGTTCAATACTTAAGCTCAGACTGAAAATTCTGCCATATAAGTTAGTAGTCCCACATTACTTTCTTGGCAAGGGCTGAAATTTAATGGTTCATTTTTAATGGTTTATTTAAATGTTCTGGCAATTAAGTGTTATGTTTAGCTTATAATAAACACCAGTAACATTTTAAACTATACAAGTTTTATACAACCTGAACAAGCATTAGTTGTGTATATAAGCTTCAAGTTAAGGTCTCTACCTTAAAAAATACATCAGGTACCAGTCCTCACTCTCCAGTAAATAAACACTCACTCACCACACATCAAAGTATAATTTAAATCAAGTATCTATCTTTATAGCAAATAAATGTTGATACTTACTCAAATTATCAGTCAGATTAATTATTTTGGAACTAATCAAATATTATTTTATTTCAATCTTATATTAAAAATTACTTTTCATGTTTGTATCTTGAAAAGAGAAATATTGTGCTCTTTTTTGATATTGTGTTAAGCTAACATTACACAAGATTATTAATAGTTACTGTATATGAATTAACTGATTGACATAATTGTTTTGCTTACAAAAATGTTCAACTTAAATATTATTTTAATGACTAAAACGTTTATTGGTTTTAGTTTTAATGTTATGTGAACTGAATATACTTTTAAGTGCTTCATTACAATATCCTACTAATTTAAAAGCTGCCTTATAACCTATTTCAATTGAACCATAACTATTTTAACAAAATACATTGAAAATTAAAAGCTTTCACAAAACTTGCTGTTTAACTAGGCTTACCATGATATTTTCTTCTCAAATCGGGACACTTTTAGGGTTTTACTGGAAGAGAATCATGATGCAGAACCCCATTGCCCTAAAAGGGGAAATTAGCACTAACATATTGTTACAAGCTTCTTCCACCCCCACCCCTTACCAATCCTGTTTATGATATTATTTGGGATATACATTTTTGAAAATTAATTCCCATTTAAAAGCTATATTTGATCATTTATTTAGATGAAAACTGAAGCCAAACTCACTGATAGAACTATACTTGAATGCTATTACAGAGAAGAGTATGAATAAAAATATAAAATTATAAAGCATAATTTACTATAGGCTAGGAAATTTAACAAACTACAGCTAACAACACTAATTATTATTATCTGGTTGAACCCAATCGTACTTGTAACTTGTGTGAACTTTTTTTTAGAAAGGCTTTGTTATTCTTTATCTTTTCATAAAACTCATTGCAACTTATTTCAATGTTTATTTTGCAGTAAATTGGGCATTAAACTGTTGATTCTACCATTCTTTCTCTTTCCTAAGACCACACATTGTTCATCAGGGAGAACACCCTTTCAACAGGAGCAGAAAAGGTTCTTCCCAACTCGGCCGTGGTTAGATACAGAAATGTTATGGCCTTTGAAGGGATTTAATAGTTGAACACACTTTTTTTCACACTCTAAGTTCGTAGTTTTCAAAGTGTCACAGTTTGAAGAGCAACATGCCTTGGCAACTTCCATTTCATCAAATAGTTCATCTAAGTTTATTGCACCATTTCCAAGTGTTTCATTAATTTATTCTGCTGATTTTTCAAGTTCGGGCCATATAATTTCATTGTTGTTTACCCAGAAAAAAGATTCTGCTCCACCAAAACTATTTTCTCATAGATCAATGTAGGACACACATCGATCATAAAGATTTGTAAATTATTTTGAAACTATATCAACATTAATGCTTTAAGTCTTCTCTAGTGCCTTGCACATTTTTTTGACTCCTTGTGGTATAAGGTCTATTCTACATTAGCAGTTAAAATGTTAGCAGTTAAAACGCCAGTAACTGTGCCTTTGAACGAAACCGTTGTTATCAAGTTAGAAAATAAGTATTCGTCTAGACCAGCGTTTTAACCGCTACCTCTGGTGCCGTTAAAACCACCTAGTGGTAGAAACATGAATCAAACTACATCGGACGTTAACAGGCAGTTGTGCCTCAATATCACAAGTCTTTCAGCAGGAATAATAAATACTTTTCTTCAAGATGGTATCATGTTTTGCAATATTTTATTTCACTAAACCAAGTAGTTCATCAAATAAAACCACAAACATTCTATAGTACAAAAAATAACTTCTCTGAGTACATTCTGTGATTCATAAATATAATATGAAACTGTCCTGTTGAGAGACGGTTCGATAATGTGGGGTGAGTTCATCAACGTCTCATTTGACTGAGTTTTTTTTTGCGAGTTTCCTCCAACAAAATAAGTTCCACAATACAGCTGGCCTGTACATTGTCCATTTTTAAACCATTCTGCACAAGTGGAAGCAACAATCACAGCATTTAAACTGCTAGTGTAGAATCAGAAGCGTTTTGATAGCTGTTTGACAGTCAGGTATGGATTCAAGATTTTGGGGGCGTAAGCTAGCAGCAAAACTGCTGCGTTTTAACCGCTCATGTAGAATCAGCCTAAGTCTATTATCCCGCCTTTCCTCAAGATTTGTTTCCAATTTCTAAAGTTTGATAACAATATCAGTTGCAGCTGCTTTTGTTTTCTCTATAGTCAATATTGTTTTGTTAATTTTTCATATTCTTAAGATTTTTCTTCTGACCGGGACAAAATGGCAAACCGGCCGGGACCCCAGTACTAGACCTTCAAACCGGGACAGTCCCGGTCAAACCAGAATGTATGGTAAGCCTATGTTTAACCAACTTGGCCAAAATAGTTTGCACTGTTTACTGCATAATGTTCTGTGTGTGAAAATGTTAGATATATTTACAATTTACTACAATATTAATAAATTATTCATAAATAAATAAATTGAGCACATTGATAATATAAATTATAGTTGTTAAGAAGATTTATTGAGTCCTTTAATTCTTTCCTCAAACCCTATCCAATATGTTAATTTGTGTTTATTTGGATATTTTTAAAGTTGATTAATCTTATTAAACATGTTTACTAGCTACTGCTAACTAAAATTATAACTGGTTCTATTTAATAGTCTTGGTTATCAAGCTAGATTATATAAATGTGTGTAGAAATTTATTTTAAATTATAATTAAATAAATTAAGCTATAAATGTTACAAAATGGCTCAATGAGCACAATAAATGTTTCTTAAATGTACTTTAAGAGATGTTTTGTTTAGAGGGTAAACAATTGCATCGTCTGATAAGCCTGGCAGTTCAAAACTAATAAAAGTTTTACCAAATATATCTAAATTAAAAATGAAGCAGGATAACTTTGACAAGTCATATAAATCAGCAATAGAGGAATCGAAACGATACTGCATATGTAAAGGTAACTAATTATAATTTTTGTTTTACATTATTATGACAATTTTCTACCTTTATGAATTGATCAAGTAAGAGTTCTATGCCTTACTATTAGCGGTAAATATTTATTTATTTCTATTATATTCATATTAACCTCAAGGACACAATTATATTTACAATTTGTAAATCTTAACATCTGGTACCTATTCAACAGTACAGGTTATACACGTTTATTTATATTTATTTTTAATTTTTGTAGAATATTATTAAAAGTATTTCTTATTGATATTTTAAAATCAAGATTGAAATTTGGTTATTTATCTATTCAAAGTTGATTAAATTACACATAATGCAACTTTTTTTAAACCTATAATATAATAAATAATGCTCCATTTATAACTCAATTTTATTCAATATAGTTTTTGACTATCGATGAATTTTAAATTTTAATAACAATCAAGCTAATTTCACTACTAGTTTTAAAACATCCCACAGACAATTTTAAAGATTTTTACCAACTATGATAGTAAATTCAGGTGATCATTTGAAAAAATGTAGCTTAGATTTCAATTACTTAGCTTCTAGGCGGTAATTTTGTTTAATTACGAATTAAACAATTCCCTAGGCCACAGACAAGGTATAAATCAGACCCACAGCCTCCAGGTTAAAATGGCTGCATTCATTGGGAGAGCTTGAGTCCTTCAACATGGGGTTTGCTACATGCATTCTCAAGTGACAACATCGCTTTCAAGCAGCCATTTTTAAAAACAGTTCAGTTTAAAGATGGTTTTACTAGAGAACAAACAAAAATTACCTTCTAATGTCAGTAAACTGGCTTTCACAAATCTAGATACTGGTAATGACTCCACCCACTTACCCTAAACCAACCCGCCAAACGAGCCTACTCAAAACACAAATAACAAAGATAACATAGAATACATTGGAATTTTTTGCTCAAGCAAATGTTTCCAAAATGTTTAGCTGTAAACAATCTTAAAATACCATCAACTATAAACTTGTCTGAAAAGGTTTGTTCATTGAAATGGGCTAGTGAGATGAGTTGGAAGGAGGAACGGGGGCAGTATTTCTGACTGACCAGAACTATTTGTGTTCGGACTGCCACCCCTTTACAATGAACATTTTAAAGTGAATTGTTTCCTTTGGAAACAGTGCTCTGACTGAGGACTGCAACTAGTACTACTCTCTAATGCCCAAATACTTAACCATACTCAAGGAGCATAGTGAAAATCCCGTAAGGCTGAGTGTCAAGGGTGTACCTTATACATGCCCTAGGGTTAATTTGATAAGTATAAAACACTTTAATCTTGTTTCCTCCATCTGGAGCATCATGTTTTCCTAAATTACATTGAATAATGTACATACCTTTTTGTTATTTTAGTTCTATAAACTTTGGTAATACTGACTGTTATATGCTTTTAATTTAGTCAAATGCTAAGTGTTATTCAACACTATTCTTAATTTGAGCTTTTTATTTTTATTATACATTTTTGTTCACCATATTACATTTCTTTAGGAATAAATAACAGTTAAGTTTCCTTATGTAATTTAATACTGCTCAATAACATATGGGGGAGTTGGGGGGTGGAACCCCCTCTCCACCCAATGCTGGTTAAAAGCTTGAAAGTTGGCAATTTTGGGAGATTTGAGATCTGGTTTGAGTAATTCTAGGCTTATTCTGTACGCCATTACTTTCTATTATGAAATTCCTTAACCACAGACTTGTATAGACAAATTTAAAATTTCCCAACTGTTAATCCTTACTCTACAAAAAATCCCAACTTCAAAAATCATAAAACATTGAAAGGAGATTCCTTGTGTAGTAGATTGTAGCAATCTTAGTTAATCAAGTAGTCTACTAGTGCTGTTGTCAGTAGGCAGAGATAACTGCTGGTGAGTGTATGCCAAATGCGGTATGGAAACGAATCATAAGGGAACATGAGCTACTCAGTAGCAAAATTTCACTTAGCCAGCAATGCTTGAAGTGGCAGCATTGTCAGCCAATGTATTGTTTATGGTTTAGTGTTTTTAGTTGTGACTTTCGTGGCTGCAAGATGTCACACTTTTAAAATTCAAATTATCTTATGTTGCACAGCCTATGCCTTAATTAGGGCTTTATTAAATTTTAAAGGCATAAATGCAGGGAATGTTATGCAACATTTTATTGTTTTCTTATCAAAAGCTGTGACTATTGAAATGAGGACATTGAGGTTAGTGTTTATGTTTGACTTCTGAAATATAAACTAATTTTTCTAGTAAGTATCCATACAAGTTTGAATTGAACTAATGGATCTTATTTAATTGTTAATTAAAATAGGCTCAAAGCAACAATGAAGGAAGAGGATTATAAGGCCTTTGTTACATTGCTACAACTCTTATATTTTGTAATTTGATTAAGTAGACTACATTAAACAAAAAATTAAGTTTTTTTTCACCCTTTAACATTTTCAAATTTGGGATACATTTTTAAATTCCTTATTTAGTGTTTGATTTGCATGAAATTTCATTCAACTATGTTGCTTAAGAGTGCTAATTTCGAATTTGTCATAAGTTATTTAATAAAATGTCAGGGGAAGCCCCTTCACCCTCACGCGCTAAATTACAATATGTTTTAAATAGTTTATTGATGTACCAATATTAACATTTTAGGGCAACTTCCATGAAGATATGAAGCGAGACATTAGTAGACAGGTATCAAAATACTGTAGAAATATTGATAAATTCCATTTTTTTATTGTTTATTTTACATCTCTTTAGAATGTTTTTAAATAAACATGACCAAATTGTTAATTTTTTGATAAAGTGACAAGCGAGTTCTACATCTCAAGGAGCTAACTAGCTAAATATTACTTCCAAGTGTGTTATAATAAAGCAGCAGTTTTCAACCTGGGGGTCACAGCATGTTTTGGGTGGGGTCACAATATAGAGGTTTTAGCTTTATATTTACTTTTTCAAGGATTTTAATGATTACAGGAAGATGCGTGGTTATAATTGAAACATAAGTTAACATGCTAAAAACGACCTAGTTATTGCTTAGGATCCTTTTGGATATTTCATTCTGATAGCTTCTTGCTGACTTGTTTACTGTGGCAGCCTTGTAATGCTGCTAGTATAATCAAAATCATCCCCCAACCCCGTGATTGTTGATTCTATTTAACTACATATTAGTCGCATATAGTCATTATTATAAACAATTTATAATAATTAAAACAAGCATTAGTGGACATGCTGGTTTAATGTCATACTCTTTTTGTTTGGTTTGTTGGTAAAGGTGAAGTAAGAATTTTAATTTTGGCCACGGGTAGTTTATCCTAATATCCCTCCAAGCAAATAAGGGTACATTTCCTCTAAATTTTACCTATCCCACCTTTGTAGTTAACTGTAGATAGTCCGGGCTGATAGTAATACACAGTGAAAAAACCTAAAAACTAGGATTTGAATGCTTTTAAGCTGTCAAAGGGTCGCGATGGCCACAGAGAGAAAAGTTGTGGCTATAAACTACAAAATGTTGGAAACCGCTGTAATAAAGTCAGTTAAATTTTTTAATCTAAAATACACGATTTTAATAATATCTGCAAATCTAAATAAATATATTTAAACTCAATTGGATATTTAGCTCATATGCAGGTAAACTGAAATAAATAATTCAAGTTATTATGCACTATAAAGGACTTGAAGCTTTAAAAATCCAGTATGAACAAATAAATAAATTTTAAAATACAGTAGCCTAAAATCTCGGTTCAAGGCTTGATTATCACCCAAAATTTAACAAGATTCTGGGAGCCTCTCCTCCTGCCCCCCTGTTCTCAACATAGCCCTTCTTTCACTCTCCTTTGCTATTCGGGAATTTTTCTAATTTTGAAATGCTTAGAGTTGGGAAAAACACTGGTTCACCCCCAAAATATATTTCATACAACGCTTCTCGTAACCTACACTTAATATAGTTTTCGCCCCCTATATTTTAAAATTACACTACAAAGATATCAAGATTTAAAAAAAAGTACTATGTGTAATTTCTAGAAAAAAACAAATCATTGTAAAAACAGTTAATATATTTATAAATATTTTCATTTATTTAAATAAAAATGCAAAGGCAATTCCGTTGATGTTCAGTCTCATTGTGTTGACCTTTAGCAAGTATCTTACCACTCATTACGATTAATTATGTTTCATTCTTGATTGAATATAACTCTTTTTAAATAATTAATCAAAATGTATATTAGAATAATATAACACAATCGTATTAAAATTAGGTTTTATAGGCCCCTCGACACACTGAGGTCATTAGGGCACACAATAAAAATAAAACCACCTATGGTAACTTATGTCACAGTTATCACCAAATGCCCATCAACCAATTTGTTTAGTATTTCTTTGTGGTATAATTTTTGCACATTGATTTTTTTATTGCAAAGAATATTTGTAAAGATTTTCCATTATATTTATTTGACCAGAAAATTGCTATAAAGTATACAATCTAACCTCACAAAAAAATTTATCATGACTTTATTTATAGAGTTTTGTATTAATGAAATTTGTATAGTGAAGTAGTTTCACAAAATATTATTTTGTAATTCTATAAAGGTATCACATTCCCATTCACCTATACATCCACTATTAAATTTTACTACAGTAGGTAATAAATAATCTTTCCTTGGCTGTAGCATTATAATGTTTATTGATAGCATTCTCTTTTGTTCATGGACATTTGACTCTCTCACACATTTCCTTTCTATAATCTGTAACAAATGTTTATTCTTTGAAAATTATTAAAGTAACTGTAAAATATATTCATAATAATTTATTATAGTTAGTTTGCAGTGAGAATTATTTTTATATTCAATTGGTACTATCCTTCAATGTAATCAATTATTTATCTGATGATATTAATTTACAGCATACTCACAGTATTTTTGTATTCACGTATTTGGGAAGTTATTTTTGAATCAATAATACACCTCGTCGATACTTCAATCAATAAATAACTATAAACATAATATTCAATATCCTACCTACCAAAATGCAGCCAAAATTGGATAAATTAGAATGTGCTATGTAGAAGCATGTGCCTCGCTAATAGTTTCATTGATCTAGAAAGATGTAAGACTTATCTCTTTTTATAAACAAGTCATTAATCTCATGAGTGTGTATATCTGTTTTATATATGTATATATATATATATATAACAGATAACAATTTTATAAATAATAAATATTTCTGTATCTCACCAGTTTATAATTGTCATTAAATTTGTAAGTAAGCTGCTTGATTATTGTGTTCCTCTTTCTAAATATTGTTTGTTATTTTGTATTGTTTTGATAATGTGTTTAATTTTAATTATTGTTTTTTGTGTTTATTGTATCAGGGTGTCTACTAATACCTACTTTAAAAACTGGAAGTATAATTGATTATATATTTGATACTGGAAATACTAGAATATGTTTTAAATTTTGATTCATATACTTGAAAAATATCAAGTAAAATATTTGCCACATCATTTTGCATAAATTTTTCATATGAAAACTGAAAAGAGGAGATGGGACCTCTTTATTCAACAAGCTTTAGTCTTTTCAAGTTACTAAGAGACTCTGTTCTAAACCTTTTTAATAACCTTTTCTCTGATGACTTACATCTCAAAATCTTTATTAATTCCCTTGAACTAATATAATCATGATATTAAAGTATGTCTTCTCAGGACATAATATAATTTTTAGCTCGAGAAAGATATATTAGAGTAGCACCCAACAAACAAAACACACAATGTGGAGGGAGTAAGTGGTGGGGGAGGGGAAGAGAGAAGGTTCTACCTAGGGGTACTGGGGGGAAGTCCCCAAAAGGATATATCAAGGTTTATTTCCCCCCCTCTCACTTTGCAGGGCCTTTAGATATGTAAGTATATCTAGTGGGTGCCTTTACTTCCCTGAGGAGTATGTTGTAACATGAATGGTACTGTATGACTACAGTATGTAAAATAAAAAATCACAAATATCTAAAACTATTTTTTGTTCTTATGTCTTAATGTAGTTCTAATATTTTCATATATACTGAATTTAAAAAAATACTGGGAATATACTTGATTTTCAAAACTCTCAATCATTAGTGTAACCTTTTTGAGTATCTTTATTAACATGGATTTAAAATATATTTAATTTGGTATTTTTGAAGAATTTAAGAAAATAAAATACCTTTATCTGAAAGTAATGTTTCATGTATGGCTATCTTGTAGGAAAATGGTTTGACAACTTTAGAATAAGAAGTTTATGTTAACTTAGAATAATAATTAATACTATAATACTAATTAATTATTATTAATATACTAAGGCAACTGTTGTCCTAGTATATTAATATTTTATTATGTTTAAATTTTTTGTTTTTTATGTTTTCAGTCATTATTTTGTTGCCAATTATTGTATTGACCTGATTTTTTTTATGATGTATCAATTAAACTTACTTCAATTGTGTTAAATGATGTGATCATTTTTGTAAGAGGTATATTATTTGGTTTATAATCTGTTCTTTTTGATGTTGGAATTTAATTTAAGTGTTAATTCAATACTTTTAAGTAAAAAAAAAAAAATTTGCCTCCATCATCAAATAATTTAAAATCTTTATTTTACAAATCTAACTATTATATTTATTATTTGTATTTCACTAGCTAATAAGATTGGAATGAGCTAGGTGGAATTAAGAGACTATGTGCCCTAATTTACACAAAGGAAGAGTGGAAAACTATTTAGTGGAAACCATTTGTAGTACACCTGGCTGGAATTTGAACCCTGAACAACTTGTTACTGGCAAACCAGACCAGACAAGGTTAACACCTTCTCTCAAATGCCAACTGATGTGAGTATATCCAATTCAGAGGCAAGGTGCAAAACTTTTGGCTAAATGTAACAAATAAAATTGAAGAGATTTTCTTACAATATACATTTCTACTACCTTTAAAACATTAATTTAAAAAAAAAAGTTTAGGCCTTCTAAACAAATATTTTGTTTCTAAAAATGCTATAGAGTATTATAGCAAATGATATATTTTAAATCCATATTGGATTAAAGCTTTATCTATCTTATAAATTATTCAGGTCTAAGTGATTAAACCATAATTTACAATCAGTATAATTATTTTTAATAACCTAAAATATATTGAGAAATCTCAAAGGAAATATATGGGAATTTTATTTAGAAATATAACTTCATACAAAATTTTCAAACTCCACAAGTTAACTCCATGAACCGCTTCTTGTCCTTTATTAAATTTAAATATTATTTTGTCATATAAAGCTATTTCTTATATATTGACTGGTTACAGATAATCTTCCCATTAAACTGCCTTTAACTTTAACCAAAAGTGCATGTTACCAAACCTTCATATTACCAAAGCTGCATGTTACAATTCTGAGGTGGTATGGTTTAGTCGCCTCCATTAGTTCTATCACAACTTGAATACACATAAAAACTTCATATTTACTTGAATAAAATATTAGGGTTAATAGGCCATAAAATGAAATCACACACACATTGACATAGAGTAAACAGTGTATTTATTTAATATAATTTATGATAGAAATGTCTAACCAGTAATCAGACCAACGAACAACTAGTAGTAAGTTACACTTACATGGAGTAAGAAGTAGAGATAGCCAACATAACATAAACTTTGCAGAGTTGCCAATATAACCATATTAATATAAAATTCAAGTGAAAATTCTCAATGTCACATCTTAGATTTATTTTTAATTACAATAAATATTAGAGCTTATCATAATAGAAAGTACCTAAAATTAAAAAGAGGTTTGATAAGAAAAATTGTAGTCTTTTAAGTTTTAGTTAACATCCTATAAAATTATAGAATCTAAATGTCCCCCAAACCTTTATTTGAAACTGACTAAGAATTCTTTCATGCATAACTATACTTCATATACCAAATAATCCAAACCAATACTTTGAAAACTCATTTGGGTTTATATTGCTTCACCAACATAAATCTTACCTTTAAAATTGGTATATACTTTCAGTAAAAAGTGTAAGGGTCATTTACTGAGCTCCCAAAATTTTGTACTTAATTATATTGTACATAAATATAACTCCTAGATTATTTTTTTTCCCTATGTTTCATTCCTTATGATTTACAGCTTAGCACAATCACTAAGTAACTCTAAAATTGTGAGTCTGGCCATGAACTGAAATTTGCAGAGTAAAATTATATGAGACTGTTCACTAGCGAATAAAGTTGAATAGTTTAATTTTCATTAGATATAAATTATTCTTGACTTTAAGTGATTTGAATCAGTTAAATTTACGTTAGCAATAAATTTAAGTTAATCTTTACAAGCTAAACAATTTAAATCAATTACACTGCTGTTTACTGGTAACAATAATAGATTATTAAATTAAATTAATTGTGTTAACTAGACATCAAACTCCTGATAAAATACTTGAATATTTTGACATATGTTAATAGTTTATAAATGTTTTTGGTATACAATGTTACTTGGTAGCACTAACATCGCTTACTACCAAGCAACAAACTAGTGAAAATAAATAAGTGCAGACAGAAATAAGCATAAACATATTTATTCACCAACAATGAAATAAACTTAGAAGTGGTTATGACTATGCTAAAAAGCTACTACAAGATATAAAAGGGCATATGGCCCTACATATCATAAGGATTACTACTCAGGCCAAAAAAACAACAATGAAATATACACTGTGAAAAAGACAGAGCACTGAAATACTAAAGGCACAAAATCTAATACTGGGGACCCGGCAGATAAGCTCCTGATTAAACAGATTAATATAGAGAGAGTGTGCAACATAAAAAATGGTCAGTTAGTTGGGTCCTTATGAGGGCGAACCTCAACTTATCAACTTCAAGCCCATAGAAATTAAGATTGACAGAAAGTGCCAACTTCTCTCTAGGGGAGAAGCCCCAATCAAAAGATATAACACATACAAGTGAAAAAGGTCCTTTTGAGGGCCAACCTCAATCTAGCAATCTTAAATAATGAGAGAGGATGAAGACCTGTTCAAGCAAGCAATAATAAAGATTGGCAAGAAGTAGCAACTTCTCAATAGGGGAGAAGCCCCAAATAATAAAGTTACTAATCTTTAATAGTTACTGAGCTACAAAGGAAAAGGTGAAGATGAAAAAGACTGGGCTAATAATTTAGAAAAGACGGCGTGAAGAGCCCAAGGATGAAAATTATGACAGCGTGGCATATAAGTATATCTTACATGTAGAATCAAGAAGGTATAATGTCGTCGGTGCAAGGCAGCAAGCTAATGTTCAATCTTTGCTCCAAAAGGGCCTGCTTGTATTGAAAAACTGTGCCCACAGCCCTAGCCAATCAAATCAGAGATTCAAAATTATTGGATATGAAAACTTTCTTCCCTATCCACTCTCTGTCCAGGAATTAGCGGATTGGTGGTTTCTAGTAGACCAATCGGAGACGATCCTTTAGTTGGTGGCGTGACTGGCGGATACCAGGTGAACCTCTCTTAGCACAACTGGTTCACAAGTGCGGGCGATGAAGCGAATTTTACTAAGCTTCCTCCTTGTCTTTTAATTTTACCAGCAAGCTTATATTCATATTGTATAAACTGTACCCTTACGTCTTTGCTATATTATAAATTAATCTTAAATACCCTAGAGTCCATTAAAAGCTTTTTTCAATTTTCAGTGAAATATTCTATTTAAAATAAACTAATAATGTAGAGAGTGTGTGTATGTGTGTGTGTATATATAATCATTCATCAAAAATTTGAAAAATTTCTGAGCTATAAAAGTATTAATACAAACATAATCACTTATTATAGAATATAAATTTTGTTCATAGACACAGACTAAGATTTTTAACATTTTAATAACTATATTGACATCTAAATTTATCGAATGTATGTATGTATGTATGTATGTATGGAAGCATCAAATTATCCAGGCAGTCCTGGACTCATTGTAGATGTGAATCCACTCTTGATCTAAGTCAGTTTAGGAATTTTAGGAATAGCTTTTTCACAAGTAGCACTAGTGACAGGAGTCATGCTTATATTTTTAGTAGCCTTTATAAATTGTGTAAATACATTATACACACAGATGGTCTGAAACCAGTCCAGCCACTCTTTACATCCTTGAAAATTAAGTTAAATCTTTGTTATGGGTTGATAAAAATTATATCTCCTTTTATAATTCCTTAAAAGAAAGGCCGAAAAACTTGATTTGAGTTTAATATCACCTATATCAATTCTGAAAATTGAAAAATGACACCTGGATACAGGAATCGAACTGGGGAATTTTGGCTTAGTACTTAGTATGCCAATGTTGTAACCACTGAGCTATCAAGGAATCATCCCATGCCCAGGGTCATTCTTCACTCATATTTTAAGGCATAGTCTATGATGGACATGTAGAAATCATCGGCTACAAATGTATGATTTTTTATTAAGATAACGAGCTATCAGATAACGCAGCCACCTTCGACTCGGTAGTTGACTTATTGCTTCCACTTGTACAATTAATTATCCACATCCATTAGACTCTGCCTTAAAATATGAGTGAAGAGTGACCCTGGGCACGGAACGATTCCTGGATAGCTTTGGGTAGACCATTAGCGTACTAAGACAAGGTCCCGGGTTCGATTCCTGTGTCCAGGTATCATTTTTCAATTTTCAGAATATGATATCTAGATGGAGTAATCCTCACTACAAGCATAAATAATAGCTTTGGCTATTTGATCTATATCAATATCAAGTTTAAATATCTTACCTTATGTTGTAACACTTTTTCTTATTATTAAATCATTGCTCAATACCACACGCAAGCATAATATATTTATATTATTTTCTTCTTTCTTGGTTTCTGAAAGGTGTTTGTTTTCCCATTTGTTGTCTACTAAGCAACAAGATACTTGTGTATGTTTAATGGCTGGTATTTCAATGTTTTATTTTCTTCACAAGCTTTACTGTAGGACTCATCTTAAACTACACTCGGTGCTCATAACAATCAAGAGATTCAATTTAAAAAAATCTGGAAATCTGGTGGTTTTATCACCTTCCAAAACCGTGTCAACCTTAGCTGATAAGTTAAAAAAAAAAAAAATCAACTGCCTTAACTCGACATACCCATCTTTCCATAGATAGGAATTCATGTTTGTAGCTTTATTCCAATACTCTTCATTAAAGTTTAGAAAACTGTGTATTAATTTGAGATGCCCTCTATTAAGCTTTAAACCAACTGTACTATTTTGGAAAAGTAAAAAATTATACTGTTCCAACTCATGTAATGCAAAAATAAACCAACTCAAGATTTAAGAAATTAGAAAAACCTTATGGATAAGAATAACCAGCAATGACTGGTCAGATCTTATGGTTTATAGAGGATGGTTAAACAAAGTTTAATTTTCACAAACAAATATTAGCACCATTTCATTCGCTGTATTGTTCTGCTGGGTAAAAATGACTCTTTTTAAATTATTTTTGCTGTACGTAAATGATCTTCTTAGATGTAAAACTGTCCAAACATTTTCTTTTTGAGTGTTATACCGCTCCATTTATTGATGAAAGAAAAGATGAGCTAGAATTAAAGCAAATAAAACTTTAAATTAGCTTCAATCTTTGTGAATTAAATATTTTTTAATATTATTATTATTATTATTATTATTATTATTATTATTTACCACCGTATCTTACTACCCGTTCGGGTTATACGCTTTAAGTACTAATTACGCTAATGGATTAGGAATTGGGAAGGTTGAATTAGAGGAAGTGAAACCCGCATTTGCGTGGAGGGAGAGTGGAAAACTATTTAAGGCCCCCCCCCTCCCAGTTAACCCGACCGAGATTCGAACCTCGATCTCCCCGTCCTCAGCAGTCGATCTAAACAAGACTCGTGCGTTAGCCAACTATGCCACCAAGGCGGGTTAGATATTAATAAAAGTGTAATGGAGCACTTAACAGTGTGAGACAAATGTAATTTGGAATTAATATTCCTTTGGACAGACAAATTTACTGGTTCATACAATCAAACAAATATGTAGTAGTATTTTTCTTTTTAAATTATTGGACAAATTTACTGGTTCATACAATCAAACATATCTCTGTAGTAGTAATTTTCTTTTTAAATCAATTGACACTACTATCCAAGTTTTCAAGAAACAAACAATATATTGTGATCATTCATTGTAAGTATAGTTAGAATGCTTAAGTATAATCAACACTTGAGTAAATTGTCTATAGGCATCTTAGTTACAATAATTTATTTAATGGTTTGATGGATTAACAAATCACAAATCAACAGGTAATGAAACAGTTCACTCATATTGAGTACATACTGGTTGGTATTCTTGTACAAAGTGGAAAGTTCATTGCAAGATATATTCACTTGCTATGCATGTGATTAATACATCTAGGAATTGTTAGCAGAGTGCTTGCTGATCCAATCAATGAAAGAAGAAATTCTTGTGAAAACACCGGGATATTTGGGGTCAGCACAATTAACTGACCAAGATGTCAGTGCTATTGTTACCCCATCAGCAATCAGTGGTCCACCAGCATCACCCTCGATAAGAAAAGGACAACTTCAGAAAAGCTGATAACATCAGTATCATAGTTTATAACAAATTAAACTACTAGTACTAGCTCAAAATAATTGATGAAATTAATATGCATTCATAACAAACAATATCATTGGTATGTGTTGGATTAAGTTGTTAATAACCCTGGTGTTAAATGGTTGGCATGAGGTTTACAGCCATGTTTTTTTGGCCTGAGTGACTTGCGGCCGATAGAGTGTTGGTTGTGGGCTTTGTGGCCAAAACCTTCCCCTGTCCTATTCCTTATAACTTATAAGTAGGTGGCTGGTTTTGTAGACTACTCTAGGTTAGATTAGATTATACATGACACTGTGTATGGAGGCCACAAACCCCTCAGTTGGAAGTACCAACAATTTGTTGAACATACTATTTTTTCCCTTCCACATCTTACTTCCCATCCAGGCTAAACGAATTTTAACTACACTAATGGGGTTGGCATGAATAAAGTATAACTTAGGGGAAATGTAACTACAATTGCATGGAAATAGAGTAGGAAACCGTTTGTGGAAAAACACCTTCATTAGGTACATATGACCTCTCATCACCAGCAAACCAGACTAGGTGAGGTTGACATTTAGTCTTTGTACCCATAGATGTGGGTAATGTGGGTAATGTGGGTAATGTACTGATTTAAAAAATAATAGAACTATCACAAACCATGGGTTACCACTAGTAATAGGGAAAAGCAAGAAATACCATTAGTAAAACCACAAAACAGATGATAATAGCCTATTAGTATTAACTAATAACAAATTATAACATTAGTACCTATTGAATAAAAGCGAGTTCAACTTTTATAAAGAGTTAACTGAACGTCTAACTGTAAAGCGTGTTGCACACAACGGCAGAAGGCCCAAACTAGTGATGGGCACAATCAAGTAAAAATAATTGAGTAATTCGATTGTGTTTTCTAATTGGGAGTACTCGATTCTTCTAGGATTACTTGAGTAACTTTACTTGGACCTTGTTATTCTTTTATTTTCTCTTTTCTTACCAGCTAAGTGAGAATCAACCTTTTTGGTTGGACTATTTATTTACCATGCTATTTTCATTTAAAAGGCATATTCCCTTAGAGCTCATTTTTCACCAACAGTTTCTGCTGCTATACAAAAATGACCCTTTATGATTTAAATGTTGCACGTGTATTTTCAATAAAAAATACTCGCAGATGTAAAGTACACAATCTAAAAGCATGCTAACTAAGTGTATCACATTTCTGATTCTTTTTAAAAGTATTCGATTAAAGATACTCAATTTTTTTACTTGGCACCTTGGCAGTCTTATTTCCACAATCGCATAATCAAAACTAATTATAGTATTTATTAATTATTATTTCTCCTTAGTAATTATTTATAAATTAAAACTAATTAGAGTAAGTTACAAATTAGAAAAAAAAACGTTTTCACTTTTATAAAGGTACAAGTATTATCAATTTCTTTAACATGAATGTATAAATAAAAGTTTATTTTATTAAAAAAGCACAAAAAAGATTTTTTTTTTGTGAGGTACGTCTTAAAATGCATACCTTCATATAGACTCTAGTAATGTTGTCCAACCGATTGCTATGGGACGATTCGAGTAGATGATTCGCTAAAAACTACTTGAGTAATTTTACTCGATAACTTGGTTCTTTTTAAAGAGAATTGAGTAATTACTCGATTATGCCCATCACTAGCCCAAACTGAGAATAACTGAAGGGGCACACAAGCACTGTGCCAATTCTTTACAGTCAAATCAGAGAAATTAGAGAATTTACAAGGAGCACGCAAATTATTCTCAACTATACCAGCTTTACAGTGAAAGAACAGGTTCTAGTTGTGGGTAAGGTTAAGCTGGTCGTCAGAATTTTGAGTGTTTGGGGTTGGATTGTCAAGTCCTAAAGTGCTCATTACATGAGCCAGTCTACGGTCTTTGGTACAACTCCAGTTAACCTTTAGTTACGGACGACCATCGAAAGACTCATTCCAAACCATCTTGGACTTCAGGTTCTCCTATGATATAGATCAATCATTTACAGGAAGGATTATGTGGGATGCACACACAGCTAGTAGCCTCGCTCAGCCGAAGCTGTGTCTACAGGGATTCATGACCATAAAGCCATCAATAAAATTACTCAGGTTATTGTCACATTATACTAGTCTTAAGCTCCGGCATACAATGATCATAGCCAGTTGATACAAGTTGATAAAGAACAATATGGAACATTTACTTGGGGCCACCCTATGCATATGGCCAGAGAAACGAGCACCCATTTTAAACTAAAATTTATTTATATTTGGAAAATGACACCGGGACATGGGAAATGAACCCGGCACCTTCAGCTAGTATGCAAATGCTCTGACCATTGAGCTATCAAAGAGTAATCTTGTGTCCAGGGTCATTCTTCACTCATATTTTAATGCAGTCTATGATAGATGTATGTAGATTAGTAGCTTCATATGAGTGATAAATTAAGATCACGAGCTATCAGATGACGCAGCAACATTCGACTTGGGAGCGCTTTATGCATTTCACAACCATCATTCAAGAAGCTACATATTTTAATATAAGTGTATATATATATACACACATATATATATATATGTGTGTGTGTGTGTTTTATCATACATATTTATTCATAGTGTAATTTTCATAAACTATCAAAATATGTATTTGCATATTCACTCTCCAAACACTTGTAGTGATATAACCTTGTACTCACTGAACATATTCCTCTTTTATCCTGCACCCCTGCACACATCATTGTTTGGTTGATTTGTGCTCCCAAGGCAGAATATATCTCGTTACATGAATCTTGGGATGATATCTTTAGTTGTACATTTTGGAGTATTTGTGGGAACACATCATCTTCCTGGAAAATAACATTTGGTATTTTCCCATTGAAATTATAGGCTCAATAAATGTGTGTTAGGAGCACTTGGAAGTTGCATTAAACTTAAATTATCACATTCAACACTCATTGTGTTAAATGTTTTATGACTCACATATATTGATTAATTTTGGGCTTACTTGCATCTCTTAGGGCTAACTTACAATTTATAACTTTTAATGTGGTTGAGTTCACCTATAATATCCCAGCCTGAGGCTCTTTTAAACATAATCAAAAGCCACAACTATGGATTATATAAACTTTAATCAAACATTGGATCATGCCTATTACTCTTGATTGTAATTTTAACACTCATTGTGTTAAATTTTTTATGACTCACATATATAAGTCCCCAGCCAACAGCTGTGACATTGGTACCTGGAGGAAGTTCCTCCTCTGGTTCTGGTAGCACCGCTGCTGCTGTAGTGTTACTATCCAGGATAAATTGTGTTGCTACCTGGAATTATATAATTGCTATCTGTTTAATATTAGTGACTTAGAACATGGAAGGACTAATTGATTTATTAAAACCTAGGACCATATTTCAACTTACATTAATGAGAGCTATATCATTTGTCCAGAAAGAGAAAGGGTCATATTGCTCATGGATGGCTATGCTGGTCACATTGCTAATAACTCCAGCAGAAAGTTCAACTGTTCCAGACCTGACTCGCAGTCGCCATACATTGTCCTTCATTCTAAAAACAGATAACATTGATCATTAGCATTAGGGAATTATTGCTACAGATTGAACTAACACAGTGCTCCTAGATTGTTCTTCATATGACATGTCCTATTTGGGGGTGAGAAGGGCTTATACCCAGGGAAGCATGAGGTGAATTCCAGCAACATTAGATGGTAATAATCTTTTTTAGAAGTCGGATACGTCTTGAACAGTGACGCATTCTCTGGGTACGATATTCCTATGCTGCAAGCCCATAATCAAATGGTTTATATAAATAATTTTCAAATGTTTTCTTGAAAAAAAAGTTTTTAGTAATCATTTTTCTAAGTTATTTTACCTGCCAGATTATGAATCACATGACCTGCTATTAAAAAAAGCCAAATGAGAGATAGCTCTTAAGATGGGATGGAAGGGATCGCGAGTTAAGGGCAGTATTTTTTGCAGTTTTTACAGGTTTTTTTTCATTAAGCAAACATTTTCCAGTAAAAACAGAGTTAAATTTTCTTCACATAGTAATTCATCTCAACATTTCTTGAAGATCTGGCAAGGATGTCCTAGAATTTTATGAGAACTTGATGAGCTTATGTCGTTAGATGTAAGCATAGGGAAAGGTTTTAAAGCTAACTGTGGATGCACACATTCGCCGAAAAACAAGAGCAGAGAAAAAACGTAACACGTGACGAGCTATAAACTAATAATATTGTTTCAGCTTCATCGCAACTTGAAATAACTTGAGCGTATATTTTTGTGCACGACAACACCAGCTTGGGAGACCCAATCAAATTTCAAAACCAACCAATACGGTCAGAACTCAGAACGTATGTGAATAGAAAGTGAGATACAAGCAGAAAGCTGTATTTACTTTTGTGAATAGAGTTTAAATAAGTCGTTAATTGGAAAATACGTTTGCAATTCTTCTTTTGTTTTAATTTGTTTCCCAACACATTACAATAATTTGATAATACTAATTGTGATCAATATTAAACATCTATTTTATCTCTAGAAAATAAAATATAAAGGAACTAATCCATTTCTAGTTTGTGGTACAACGTATCATGACTCAACTTTATTTATGCTAGCCTCATTAGCTTGTGAATTGCTACATACTCAAAGCAGATTCAGCTCTCTGTCTTCGGTGAACGGGTGAACCAAACTTTATTCTTAACTTTTGTAAAGAGGACTCACCCTTCCAAACAATGAGCAGATGTCACCACAAGGCTGGTAGTCAGGATACTACCCCCACAGATATGAACACCCTCATCTAATGCCACAGAAACCTGTACAATGACACATGATCTACCCACAGTCAATACTTTACACTAATATATTAGTCTAAATGAGTGACAGCTTATCAGTAGCTATGTGGAGAATCCAAATGGGTTGGTTGGGATGCGTTTACATGAAAAGCAAAAATGAATAAAGAAAGTTTCTCAGTAATTTTATTTTATTGCCAGTGATATATTACATAACATAGACAAATAAATAAGGACGGGAAAGAATACAAACAATGCATTTGTGGATGTTGAAAAAGCATTTGATAATGTGGAATGGAATAAAATGTTGGAAATTTTGAGAAAACTTGGGATCAAGTACAGCAACCAAAGAGTAATATACAACTTATACAAAAACCATACAGCAATAATTAGATGTAGGCCTAATGAGCATGAAGAGGAAGCTAAAATAAGAACGGTGTTAGACAAGAATGTAACATATCTCAGATAATATTAAACACCTATGTAGAAGAAGCACTAACAGAGGTACAATAATAATAATTCTTGTCTCGAATTAGAACAGAAATAAAACATATCAACATACTTCTTTTTGCTTATATATTGCTGTTTGTGTTAAAATGAAGAGGATCTCCAAAAACTACTGAAAAGAATGGATTAAATTCTGAAAATTGAGTATAAGTTGAAGATTTAAGATCCACCAAAAGAAAACTTAAGTCATTATGTGCAGTAAAAGAGAATTCAGTCAAATGAATAGAGTAGGTACTCGAAGAAGTAATGATACAGCAAGTAATGGAGTTAATGCTATTTAGGAAGTAAAATAAACAAAGTTAAAATAATTAAGAAAGGTATTAAAAGTAGAATGGCGCAGAGAAAGAGGGAGTTTCATAGTAATAAGACATTAGGCCTACTATGTGCCTCAACCAGCACAAACTTGGAAATCAAGAAAAGGTTCCTCAGCAGGGGTGCCCACAGTGGGTCCGGGGAGTAATTATCCCCCCTCCCCCTCGAGATTTTGAAATCGTATAAATATTAGAAGTAGGCTAATCCCACCCAACAGTGTTCTTAGCTAGCGCTCAAACAGTGCCCCCAGCCAACAAACAGAGTTTTATAGAATATAACTAATAAACTAATTACTAGTGCCCGCCACCAGGCCACCTACTAATTTTTAGAGTTGATAGTTTGGCCCATGCGCGAGCAATTCTAACAGCATTCACCATTCAAATCATTAAGGTCAAGTGTCCACCAACGAAGTTGGATAAATTTGAAAATATTTTCTTATGTTGAATCCTATTTTCAGAATACAAGGATTGCCTTAAAAAGCGTCTTTTGAGGCTTCAATTTAATACATTTTCCCCGTCCTACTTGGGAGTATGGACAACCCCCCAGCCCCCCCCCCCCCCCCCC